>JAMQGT020014781.1:2500-103024 GCA_024447675.2 Pterophyllum scalare | reverse complement strand
GCAATCAAGGATTATTACTCCATGCGCACTATTTAGGCACTAAATGTTTCAAGCACCAAAGTTTTTTTATTGTTTTTTTTGTTTCTGTGTGGGGTTTTTTAGGTGCAATTAAAAAGAAAAGAGACGATCCCTGGGATGGGCATGCCCTTCACTCTTTTCTTTTGTTTGGCTGCTTGTTTTAAGCCGAGCGTGTGCCTCTTGTTCTTTACTTTAAATACTGAACACCTTAATTGTTCTTTCTAACAGCATCCCAGCTCCTTATTTCTGCATCAGCACTCCTCTACAATGTTCAACAACACTCTGAATTCTGCCTCCAATCATTCTGTGAACTCTACCAACCCCAGTACGCTCCATTGTTCGTCCACTATGGTACCAGTTACCAGTGTGCGCTGTGGCCCCTTATGGCTTCATTTTCTACTATGGCGTCAAGGTGTTCAACCTGGCAGTAGGGACTCCGTGTAACATCTTGGTCATCTGGCAGATCATTACCAAGAAAACTGACGCTTCCACATCTGACACCTTTATCCTCAGCCTGGCCGTACTAGATGCCTATTTCTGCCTCATGACGCCCATTGACATAGTCAACAGGTTGTTGCTGGATGACAGTGGCATCTGGTACTTTAAGAGATTTGCATATGGAATCAAGGACTTAGCGCCATTCTTTCTGGTGAGTTTTTAATGTGTTACACTGTCAGAGAGTTCAATGTGTGAAGAAGTCAAATAACTGAGGCATTTTTTTAATTGTTGCTCTGCCGTCTCAGTAGATTTAAATTTTTATTTATTGAATCCAAGCTGAACTAAAAATGCATCAAAGTACCATGAAACACATAGTATTTCTTACTGTCTGCTACTCTAGGTGTGTATCTGTCTGGACCGCTACATGGCTGTGGTCCACCCCGTGCTCTTCACTGGCATCCGTGACAACAAGATCCGCATTGGGATTTCTGTGGTGGTCTGGACCCTTATCTTGGCTTATGCCCCGGCAAAGTGCATCCTGGGATACATGCCTGTCAATGACGTCTTCAGTGGCATCATCCTCTTTGCATTTGCTGTGATGATCTTTTGTAACATCTCCATCATCTGGGTCCTTCGGCGCTCTGTGATGGGAAAGGAGGCAATGCACCCAGTGAAGAAGAAGGCCTTGAAGATGGTGTTGATAAACCTGGCCATCATTGTAATCAACTACCTGCCGCCCGTGGCGCTCATGCCCTTTGCATCATACTACACAACTGTTGTATTTCAATGTCAGATCCGCGTCAGCGTGTTTGCAATCATGGATCTGAGCTGCAGCATTGAGCCCCTTCTCTACATCACAAAGATGGAGCACGTGGAAGGCACGTGCTGTGGGAAGAGTGTTGGTGGGAAGCCGCTTGATGTCACGACATGATCGAACCTTCAGTCATAAATCAACCATATCTTAGGGATTTCATCCAGACAGGTTGCTCAAAGATAACCCTGCATGTACTGCATTTTACTTTGCTGAAGAATTACTTCCACTGCTACCTAGACAACTGGTAAGAGAGCAAGATCAAAGCTCCTTAGTTGAAATGTAGGCTAATTATATATTTTTCACTACATGTTATCTGTAATAAAAAACAAACTAATTTTTCATGCACTAGTGTCTTGTTAAACAGTTGTTTAACAGGATGGAAGTTCTAAATGCTCAAGAAGTCGTACTCTGGACTTCTGGTTTCATTTGCTTCTGAAATAAATGTCCAAATATTTAATATTCTTTCTATCTATTTTCTTAAATTTTTAATAGAAGGTGTCAAGACAATATAACAGAGCACGTGGAAGGGGAGTCAGTCTTACTGCTGTCAGGAGATGAGGCGGAGAAAGGCCAGACATTATAGCAGGAAGGTGAAAGCTCGGGGATTATGGGTATCTAGTAGGGATAATGAGAACATTTTCTGTTGAATTCACACATACACCAGCTCCGGGTTTGATTTCTTCCTTATCCTTTTGATTTATATAAATCACCAATCGGGTGGTCCTCTGATTACATCAAACAGAAACTAGGCAGCCAGGTTTTAGCCATCCAGTTTCTTCTGCTTATCCTGGACAGGTCACCAGCCTACCGCAGGGTCAACACAGAGAAAGACAGCCATTCACCAGTTTAGAATCACCATTCAAACTAACCCTACTAACTGCATGTCTTTGGACTGAGAGGAAGCCGAAAGTCAGAGCGCACAAAACAGAGGGAGGCGCTCATCTCTGAAGGCAGCATTAAAACTGAAAACATTCTTCAGCATATCTGTGTTCACTGCATGATTCAGATAACCTGGGATCTGAATTTACTGTCTCCTATAGCCAGTTCAGTCAGCTGAGACAGATTCTTCACGATTAGGCAGTCCATCAAAGCAACAAATGAGCTTGATGTCTCCAATAAAGCAGACGTTTTAGCTGATTTGAATTTTCCTTTGACCTTTACCTTGAGGTCAAAGGTCACTGAGATTCAAACTCATCCAAGATTTTTAGTAGAATCATCTATGGTGTGAATTTAAACATCCTACCTCACATCACTCTCGAGTTACCGCGTTCACAATTTTTCACATTTTCAGAAAAACTTGACCTCTGACCTAGACCCAATTATGGCAAAAATGTAATCAGGTGATCTTAGTGTCACTGGCCATCTTTTTGGTATGTATGGGACTGATAGTTTTACTGTAATGTTAACACATAAACAGACCAAAAACAATACCCAGTTCCCCCCTCTGAGGGTGGGGCACAAAGGCTGCCATGGAAACATGATTCCCTTCAAAAAGCTGGTTTCTCCTCCCCTCTGATCTCTTTCCTTCTTGCTCTAATGTCTGGCCCTCTGGTATTAGGTGTGCAGAATGAAGTCTATTAAAAAGCTAGACTATGAGGTTATTTGTTAAATTGATATTTTAGTAATCAGATGTGTTTCTATCTTTTTTTAATATTCATGAAATAAAAACACGTTTCTCCCAGAAATCCACACAAAAATGGAAACAATATCATCACATCAATCTGTGAAAGACCTCATGTCCACTGTCACATTTAAAACAGAAATAGCAATTTTGAAAAGAAAAAATTATGCAGCATGTTTTTCTGAAGCACAGTACTTAAAATATCAACAAAAAAAGAAAAGATCAATTTTTCCTTCTGGGTCCCAGGAAGATACGTTGGTTAAAGACTAATGAGGTAACTAACTTTGCATTGTAGCAATAACTGTCTTTGAATATCTCACAGCATTTTATTGGAGGCAAAGTTAGTAAGTTGTAAATTCATTAAAGACATAAAGGCCTGGATGATCTCTAATTTCCTGCTTCCAAATTTAGTTAAAACTGAGCTTTTTGGACTCGGCCCTAAAGTCTCAGAAACATGGTGTCTAGCCTGATAGTCTCCATGGATGGCATTACCTTGGCCTTCAGGAACACTTTTAGTGTTCTGGTTCATCTGGTCTTTGGGGTTTTCAGGGTTTTTATCTTACAATATGAAACATCTTGAAGTGACTGTTGCTGTGAACTGGGACTGTATAAATAAGTTAAATTGTATTAAATTCATGTGTAATATTAATCTCAATATACATAATAAACAGAGAATAAAACTGCAACCTATGACCTTATGAGCTGTAAATAGAGATTTTTTAAAAATGCCCCTGCAACCAGGATGACGACAAAAGGAAGGAAACAGAAGCAGTCATTAAAGAAGTAAAAGAAGCTGCTGGATAGTGAGTCCTCCAGAGTAAATGAAATCATTTGAACCATGGAGATTATTATAATGTTGGGACATATTGACCCCCCCCCCTTCCCAAAAAAAGGAAACAAAAGTCTGTAGAAGTATGTAATGGCACTTTATTTCATGTTTTAATGAAAAAAGTAGATTTTATTTTGCTTATTTAAGATAAAAATCATTTATCTTGAATAAGCTGATCAGTTTAGTTTTCTAAATAAATTTATAAAGTGAGTAATGTAGAGTGTTTTTTAAATGGCAAAGGCATAAGTTTTATTTAGATATTTGATCTGAACCTGCAAAAAAGACATATGCAAGAGTCACTTGAGAGTACATTTATAACCAGCTGGTACCTATTCAGTCATGATTATCCAAAGAGAAGGCTGGGTATTTGGTAAAAATAGTCAAAATCAAACCATATGCAACAGCATTAAATCTGAGTGATTTTAGCGTGCATCATCTTCAGACTTTCCGAGCTGGCTTCAGGTCCATCTTCTGATGTCACATATCCAGGGTAAGTGGGGTAAAACTGGGGCGGTGGTGGTTTAGCAGGTTTATCCTCAGCCCCCGACGATGGCGGCAGAAACAGGGGTATCAACTTTGCGTGAGCGTAGTCAATCTCAAAACCCTCAAAAATAAGCCCCACCCCCCAGGCACCCAATCCGTCCTCCAGGAGTTGCGACGCGTTCTTGGCAGCCAGCACCAGTCCTTCATAATCTCCTTTTTCTAGTTTGAATATATCAGAGGTCAAAGGTCGGCGTGGGACCAACACAGTAAGCCCAGGAGAGTTGGGGAATGGCGTGAGAAAAGCCACATGACCTTTGTCCTCCCACACACGCCACTGCTGCTCCTCGCCACGAACAATTCGTGAGAACAGGCAAGGGTGAGCCGGATCGTCCCCAAGGAAAGTCAGATCAGGGGGGGCATCAGGGAGTGGCAGTTTGGCTCGAATCCTGGTCTGGATTTCAGTCAGGCTTGAGTCACTCCATCGAGGGGCAGTCCTGGAAGTGCAGTAACCCGGGTCATGGGCGTTGTGCTCTTCTTCCCCGGCCAGGTGAGGGCGCCATTCTGCATCCAGACCATGTAGTGGGAGGATACGGATCTGTAGTGATGGCGATGAAGATGCATGTGTTTACCAACTTAAACATTACACAGGTGGAGCTGCCCATAGCTAGTTAGCAAAAGCTTTACATATGCTGTTAAACATCTTGTTCAAAAACATCAATTTAGTATCAGCCTTTCAGATTTCCACTGGTTACACTTTACAGTAAACAAGTCTACCCAGTGCTCAGGCCCTCACCTGAGCAGGTCTGTCTCTGTGGGGTCTGCTGACCAGTGCACACCTCTGAACTCCCAGCCTGTCAGACAGCAGCTCTGCCACAGCTCTGGCCCCCAGCAGCCAGGATAAGTACTCTGGCTCCCCCAGGTGGAAAACGCTGCCTCCCTGTCTGCCCTGCGTGCTGCTCTCCAGGATGACAGAGCCCGGGGTCCAGGGCCGAGGATGAACGTAGGCTACCAGCCCATCCGACTCCCAGATGACATGACGACGGAAAGCTGACGACATGCTGAGGAGGGGAGGAGAACTTGGAATACACAACAGCTTTCCTTTTACTTCCTTAGGAAGTTTGCAAAATCTTTAAAATATTTTCATGATAAAATCAGTGAGCAGACATGTGATGCTCAGTGCAGAAGAATTGGGAAATTCTATTAGATTATAAAATTAGTATTCTTTTCCTCATCCTTCAAGCTCCGGCAAACACTTTCCTCCATAGTGTCGGAGTGTCGCTTCATCTGACTCATCAGGCACACGGGCCCGCGCTGTGAAGCATTATGAAATTTTGTCACAAAACCAAAAAACATCATTTTAATACAGTCCGCTATTTTATCGTGGTGAAGTGGGCATGTTTGTGTGTTAGACAGCTGCCATTTATCAGGAAAAAACACGAAGGCATGGTTGTGTGGTGTCGATAATGCTCCAAATTACTCATTAAGCTTTAAATTACAAATAAACGTCTGAAGTGTGCAGTGACATATTTACAATAAAAAATGTTCCTGGACTAAAATAAGAGTTTTTAGAGCAGAGTTTGGATAAACAGCGTCTGTCATTTGAACATGAACGTTTCCGTAGCCCGATTAGACCTATCTCCTAATAATAAGCCTCGTGAATAAAGTTGTAGTAAAGAGGGACATTCGGAAAACACCGACCTGCCTTCTTCTGCTTCTCTGAGTTGCTTCTTATAATTCATGTAATAAGCACAAACAGCGATGAATGCAGCGGCTGCACTTAGCCACATCAGTCAGATGTGCCGACGATACAAAACGGGAACATTTAAAACCAAGTTTTACGACAAAAAAAAAAAAGAACAACGACTAGTTCTCATACATTTTTACCCAAGGTCTCATACTTCCGCTCAGGTGACAGCAGCAGCTTCTTCTTCGTTTATCTTTACTGACGATTGCCAAGCAAATCGGCGCATTACCGCCACCACCTGGTAGAAAGTTTGCAGCAGCCCGTCGCTCTAAAGAAAGAATGAAATAACTAATATCCATCCATCCATTTTCATCCGCCTGTCAAACAAATGAGTGTGTCTAAGATGTGTCTGAGATACCGAAAAGCTGCTGGATAACACTGATTTATTTATTTATTTTGCACAATATCAGTCAGATCCAGTTTTACTTTTATCTTTCTTTCTTTGCCTTCTTTCAGGATCATATGTCTAACAGTGTTATAAAGTGCCTTGAGGCAACTACTGCTGTGATTTGGCGTTATAAAATAGTGAATTAAGAGGAAGCCTGAAAACTCAAACACAGGGAGAATATGCAAACTCCACACAGAAAGGCCCCGGACTGGATTTGAAGATGAAATTTTCTTGCTTTGAGGTGGCAGCGCAAAGTGCTTCACCACTATGCTAGCCGTGAGAAAAAACAGTCTTTAAATCATATCAATACTTTATTAATTAAAACAAACCTAATCACCTTTATATGGGGCGGGAAATTGCAGCCTGTTCTCTAGTGTCCATTAATTAAAAAATTCAAAGATAAAGGGCATCTTACACTTTAGCTGAGTTTAGTTTCAGTGCTAACAGTGTGAGTGAAAGAAAAGTAAATGTAAAGTGTGCCGCTTTGTGACACTACTGCAGATCACACTGGGTTTTTTTATACTGGGTTTTATTTTTAGCCTGCAGTCTAACAATTTCTCATTTCCGCTGTTCCTAAAGTATAAAAACAGTTAAACAGCAGCATTATATATTTTATAAGTCAATAATAATAAATAAAAATCTCATCACACACTTACATTGTATCTTGCATGTAAAACTGAATAGAAAAATCCCTCCAGCGTACAGTGTTTCATACAGGGCTCAGGTTAGATGATCGAAGTATTGTGTCTGCTTTGTGTGTCAGAGCTACACTTTAATTTTGTCAGCATGAATTTAGAAAAAAAGCCTGAAAACCTGAATGATGTCATAATGGATTAAAACACGCAAAACAAATCTGGACAAGATGCGAACTGTGTGAAGAGCTTTTAACTGAGGAACCTGCAGACTCGTGTTGCCTAACGTGTTTTGTAATGTTATCACAAAATGTTCCATCTTCAAACATAGACGGTTTTATTTATTTAATTATGTATTTTCCAGCCGCTCTTTGGACTAATCCTTTCGCTTCTCCCTCAGGAGCTGTACGAAGCTGAAGTTGGTTTCCGATTGCAGCTTCCGATTCGGGAAATGGCTAAAGGGCCATTCCACTTAATTTTTCGCTACCTTCAGCATCTTTAATGTGCTCTAGTTAAAAAAAACTACAACACCTACACACTTCAAACCTGGACTAGATTATTCTGCACTAATAGCGGAATACTTAAAACCAAGGGTGTGATTTGTGAAACTTCAATAAAGGGCCTTTTCAGCACTTTCTTTTTGCATCTGGATCATACGACAACTGAACAGTTTAATTAAACACAGGTGGACTCCAATGAAGGAGTAGAACCATCTCAAGGAGGATCAGGAGAAATTTTTCTTTTTTAATAAATTTGCAAAATATTTTACATTTCTGTTTTTTTTTCTGTCAAGATGGGGTGCTGAGTGTACATTAATGAGAAATAAAAAGAACTGTTTTGATTTAGGCAAATGGCTGCAATGAAACAAAGAGTGAAAAATTAAAAGGGGTCTGAATACTTTCCGTACCCACTGTATATCTGAGGAAACCCAGCAGATAGCATCCAGTCATGGATGTACAACATTCACTCTGTGTTCAGCATGGAGTCACAGTGGACAATTATTTGCATTTGTCTTTAACTTTGCAGCAAACCCTTATAGCAAGCAAGCATGTAGTGACAATGGAGAGCAAACACTTCTTTTAACCTGGAAGAAACTTCCCATCATCAGTGTGGACAGCCATCTACCATGACCAACTGGGGTTTTAAGCAGATACACGACACTGAAAAAGAAGCACTTATGTAGGAGTACTTTATGTGTTAAAGAAGAGCAAAAAGTTGATACCAGAAGAAATAGATCATGAAGTTGTTGGAAGCATTATCCCAGTTGATGCCCCCATTCAGAAAGGTATCAGAGATAGAAAAGAACACAAGACCAAATCTTGCTACGCTGAAGATGAAAAACATTAGAGAGAAGAGAAAATTAAAAGTGGAAATAACAGGGGAAAAAATGCAGATTTCAGAGAAGGAAGAGTTCAGTTGTCGTATGATCCAGATACAAAAAGAAAGTGCTGAAATGGCCCTTTATTGAACTTTCACAAATCAGATAAAGGTTTCACAAATCACAAACTTGGTTTTAAGTATTCTGCTATTAGTGCAGAATAATCTAGTCCAGGTTTGAAGTGTGTAGGTGTTATAGTTTTTTAACTAGAGCACATTAAAGATGCTGAAGATAGCGAAAAATTAAGTGGAATGACCCTTTAGCCATTTCCCGAATCGGAAGCTGCAATCGGAAACCAACTTCAGCTTTGTGACCAACAGCTCATGCAATGATTGCCAGTTTTCAACAGCAACATCAGAGGGCGCCATTTAAACGCAGACAGCAGTGAGCGCCTTATTCAACCACACACCGCACACCATAAGACACCACAAATATTTAAACTGCCTACAAACTGTCTGCTCTGGAAACACCTCTTTATCAGATCTTCCTCATCTCTAGAGCGCAGACTTATCTCTGACTTACTGCCAGCAGTGAGCTCGTTTCCTCTTTCCGAGGAATGTTAACACATAAAAAAAACCCACAGAGCATTTCTCGAAATACTCCGAGATGACTCATGTCACACTTACAATAAGCATACATATCTTTACCAGCAGTGACAATTTTCTAGTGTTTTTTTTTTTCAATTTCTGAGTCTGTGCTTGTATATGTGCCATCATGGCAAAATATAGTTCACCGAGACGGAAGTAATAAACATGATCATGTGTTTTTGTGTCTCTAGGAGTGCCTCCATGACAGCTATACAAGATGCAGTCACCAAACTTTACAGGCGTGTTGTTCAGGCTAGGATTACAGACGACTCCGGCTTGTGTGTCTTTTGTCCTGTCTGCTTCCCCTCACCCCAAACCTGTTGCAGCTCAACTACTACCTAACCCCAATCCGTACCCTGATCCTAACCCCCTGATCTAACCTAATAATTCTGTCTTTAACCTTTAAGTCAAGTCTTGATGTTGAAAGAGGGATTTGAGGTAAGGAGGAGCCTGTCTGTGTGCCAGGTAGCACAAAGCTTCCGCTACACTTGCACACTTAAACTTATCCAGGTAAAAATATCCAGAAAGTTTAAGGTGAAGCATTACTCTCATTCCCGTGACAGGCAGTGAGGCAAACTGAACAAATGTATTGTCCCACTTTCTGGAAGCAAATCTGTCCTAATCTGCAACCCGTGACCTCAGCAATGAGCTCAGCTGCTCAGAGATCCTCTGTGGATATTGTCATCTGAAGACCAGCAAAATGAGTCATTAAGTGAGAAGGGGCAGAATTTCAGACTGGGTGAAATTCCCAAATGGAGCAGAAAAACACCAAAATAATAATCAAAAAACAGAAAAACACCAAAATAATAATCAAAAAACAGAAAAACACCAAAATCTGATGTAATTCACTTTTAAATGAACTCAGGCTCAAGAACTCAAGTTTCTGGTGTATGTTTCACAGTTTCTTGTTTCGCTTCCCGAACCAGGGCAGAGGTGTAGAAACCATTAAAAGAAGAGAAATGAGCCAACAGAAGGGCCCTGGGGTCATACAGGTGTTAAACTGTGAGGAGCAGCTGACACTTTTTGTACAGTCCTGTGCAGAAGCACTGCTCTTTTCTTTGTATTTATAAAAATGGGAAATAGGTGCAGTAATTTATTGAAACACGTACAAACATACATGAAAATATAGTATATAAGGCAAAAACAGAGTTTAAGCAATTGTATTGAGCTTCAAAGTCCATATTTGATATGCTCGCCTTTATTCTTCAGCACAGGCTGAAGTCTCTGAAGCAGCTTTCTTGTCCTGTTGTAAAATTTTGCTTGTTTCTTTCTTCTGGATCAGTTCTCCAGGCTTCTTGAAGGACATTCAAAGCTCTTCTTTGGATGTTTCTGCATTTTGTTCTGTTCACTGTCAGGGTGATCCCACACTGCTTCAATAATGAAGGGGTTCGAGCTCTGTGGAGGACAATCCTTGACTGATTGTGCTCCACTGTGCGTTGTTCTATCCAGGAACTGCCCTGTCAGTGTGTTTGGGATCATTGTCATGCTGAAATCTGACTTTTCTGCATTTATAATGCCATCAAAGAACCCCAACACCACTGACTTTAATGGAGCTCCAATCCTGTGACAGAGCCTCCACAGATGGCTGCAGATACTCATTGTTGTACCTCTGTCCCGATCTCCTCCGTGCATGTTTATGACAATTTGAGACAAAATGTCAAAACTTGGTTCAAATTGTGGTATACCTCAGCCTTTTCATCCTCTTTCCTTTGCTTAGGAATGGCTTTTTTCTCCCTTCCACTGAGACCATTTCTGATGAGGCTTCAATGAACAGCTTCTCTCAGGTCCTGTGTCAGGTCTTTGCTGGATTTTTTCCAGTTTTTTTCCTTATTTTTTAGGAACCTTCAGATACCGTTTATCTGCTGTAGATGGTGTTTTAGGCCTGCCACTTCTTCTTTTGTCTGCCACTTGTCCAGTTTCCTCTTGTTGTCACACTGTGTGATCTTTGGCATTTTCACAGATTCAATAAATGATGTGCTTTTGCAACAGGTTGCGAGTAACAAAGTTCCTAAAGACACAATTTAAAATAGTTTCTTTGCTAAGTTGCCTGTTATTTGTAGACACAACACACTTCATCACCTGAGTTACTTCCCTTTTGTATGGTTGAATGATTCAAAGGTCAGTGCTAATTGGCTTAACAAACAAACAACAAAAACATTCCTCTGAAAACGGTCAGGTACAAAGACTGGACTGAAAAAGTGTAGAAGCAGCCAATGTCCAAAGAAACCCTTCGAAAGACCTCCAGAAAGCTGGAGAACTGCTGCTCAAGACCACTTTAAAACACTAGAAGGAAGTCTGGCTCCTTGGAAGCAAAAGAAGAAGAAATGAGTGGCGACTCCAGACTTTTGTACAGTACTGTAGATGATTCTAACTCTAATTTATTGGCATGTTTAATCATTTACAGGACAGGGTTTGTGAGTATGTTCAACTGTGTGAGTCCCAGCTTACTTCACATTTTTATTTTGCTGTAAACGTAAATATAGTCTGTTGTATTTTTGGCCATGATCGTGGGTTGTTGGAACTTCCTACCAAGTTGTTATCAACTTGTGTATGCACACAAAGTAATTTGGTATATTCCGGTTGCTCTTCCCCTTTGCTTTCACCTGTTGCGCATACCGAAAGTGAGCATTAAAAACTGCATAATGCACAGCTGGCAGGATGTGATTGTGGCTCATGACAGTCCTGTGTCTACATGCAAAAACAGCAGAAACAAAGAGATGCGCCTGTGCTCACGCGTTATCCTGTGTGCACGAGATTAAAAGTATTGCCACGCAGGACCTCTCGTTTTCTGATCCATCATCTTTCTTTGATTGACTTCTGTTGGTTAAAATTTTAGTCAACAGCAAAACTTTAAGGACAGTCGCAAGTGTCGAGTGGTCGGTCAAACAGCCAGTTAGACTTTGTTTACTGTTAACTGCAGTGAAGTGTATCCTCACAGCTGCCCTCAGGTGCGTGGGAGGAAACTGGAGAGTGTGTAAGAGTGTAGTTCCCCTTTACATGCGTTGACAGTGCAGACGGTGAGTCTGTCACAATGCCAAACACAAACCAAACACAATGTCAGTGCCATCAACAAGAATTCCAGTTTGGTATGCTTCTAAATAAAAATGATTTTTAACATTTTGCACTAACTCCTCCAAACTGCATGCATAGTAGATCACCCTGAGCTTCCATGGCTTCCAAATATCTGCAGGAGGCCATACAGGAGTTATAACCCATAAATAGAACAAAGGTGTCAGATTGCTTGGCGATCACTGACTTACAGTAGACAAACTATGAATAGCCTTAAACCTTTACTAGGTTTCATGCCTTAGGCCAGCCAAATACCCTGAAGTCTTGTAATGTAATGTAAAATATAGTCGGGGATTGTCTCATCAGCTTCCACTTTAACTCTCAAAGTGTAGACTGTGTAAACGTCCGTGTCAGAAGTGGCTTTTATGTGTCAGAGTTTCAGGCCACAGTACTAGAAAGGCCCAGGAGGGGAGGTGCAGCACATGGAAACTGTTTATTTCCTGGTTTATTTTGAAGGTTAGTTCCTCATGTGATTTTTGTTCCTCATTTGCTTTCTCTTGCCCTCATTACTTACTCTGTGATGGATGTCTAATGTCTATTCCTGAACTCTTTCTCAGGCTGTCTGTGCAGCTCCCTCCTGTTTCTATTTCTGATATATATATATATATATATATATATATATATATATATATATATATATATATATATATATATATATATATATATATATATATATATATATATATATATATATTTAAATTTAATTAAATTAGAGATATAAAATCTGAAATAAACTACCAAACGAAGGAAACCATGAGGATGGGAAATCTGGTCAATAAAGGAAGAAGGATTAAAAGATCAGACTTTTGTAACTTAAGGAGCAGTCTCCACCCCACACCGCCAAAAAACAAAAACAGGGCAGAGCAGGAAAGTAGGAGGATGGGATATTGCAAAAGATAAGGATATTTTTGTTCCATGATGGGGCAGTTCATAATTGTGCAAGAAAACAAGACTGTGCAAAAAATAAAACAAGACCCACAGAGAGTGTTATCAGTGTTCAGTGAGTTTAGTGATTCTGCGCTCAGAAAAGCTGCAGGGTACGTCGGTTTCTCTCATCTGCAGCTTTTAGAATGATGTACGTAAAACGAGGCCTCAGTTGAGACCAGCTCCGGCATGAACACCTCGCAGGCGGAGACACATCACCGCACAGATTTTGATCTGATGCTTTTTGCCTAGGAAACAGCAAAACAATGCACAGTCATTGTGTGAACAGGTAACTGTGATAAAGTGAGGAATGAGACTGGACCAGAATGTGCTGCTCTGCTTAGAGCCTGTTATGGCCCTGGTATCCTTCATGTACATTGGCTCAAAAAGCTCTGGGCAGTCCCATAGGACACCACTTTGTGGGTGATTTGAACTCAGTGAGAAGGTGTTGGCAAATTCCTGCTGCTTAGTCCCACTCTGTGGAGAGGAGGTGTTTTGATAATTTAATCTTTTAAGCTTACTCTTTTGTTTGGGGACTAACCTCTGGGTTTTGTTATGTTTCTTTTCTTTTGTAGGGGATAGTAGTCTGTCTCTTTCAGTTTAATTATTAATAAAAAGCCTTTACTTTAACGGTTTTGTCTCCATGTCTCCTTTTTACAACCCGGACACTTGTCTGTTCCTTTTCTCACCCCCCACCCACCCCTGGACTTTTTAGGGGAACGTCACACAGCCAGTGCATCTATCATCTGCTTATCTAATAGAAATGTTTCTGTCAGGGATCTATAGTAACATGTTATTTCAAAGTCGTTTTAAAACCAACCACACAAACTGTGAAGCATGTTCTCTTACAGCTACATGTGAAGTTCAGCTCTCCTCTGGATTCTTAAGGTTGTGTTTCAGAAAGTGACCAAGTGAGCATAACCTCCAGAGTTATGCCCAATAACATTAAAAGCATATGTGTAGCCTGGTACAAAACAAACCAGACAGTCCCCCTCCCCACCTGGATAACTGAGTCAGGAGCACGGTCGCTTTCACTGGCAGGTGTCCCGACACCAGCAGCTGTAGCCAGCTGGTGTCTGGGAGGCTTCACCTCTGCTAATTGGAGTCACTGAGGTGGAATTTTCTGCCCCTTTTCTGCTGTGGGCACCATCTGGAGCATCTTGAATGGAATTGTCTGACAAATAATATGGTTTGCTGTATGGTCTCCAAGACAGAGGCAGCTCAAAGCTTCCTGTCCCTACAGCTGACATATAAATCACTCTTAGCTGGATCCATAATGTGATCTTTCAGAATTTTTATTCTGATACCAAATATCATAACATAAACAGTAAGAAAAAGCCTATAAAGAATAAAAAAGTGACAAAAACGTAAATTTTTAATGTCTCTTAAACATTCTTCACAGCATTAAAGCATTTGAGTCCCAGACAGACTTTTATCATTTTCACAGCTGGCCAACAGACCATGAGCTGAAATGACAAAGTAAGATAAGTAATGCCAGATTAGTAATGGATACATCACTGTGCCATCTGCAGTGACCTGATTCTGTGTGCAAATGCTCACTGGCTGTGGCATACACTGCTCAAAAAAATAAAGGGAACACTCAAATAACACATCCTAGATCTGAATGAATGAAATATTCTCATTGAATACTTTGTTCTGTACAAAGTTGAATGTGCTGACAACAAAATCACACAAAAACCATCAATGGAAATCAAATTTATTAACCAATGGAGGCCTGGATTTGGAGTCACACACAAAATTAAAGTGGAAAAACACACTACAGGCTGATCCTACTTTGATGTAATGTCCTTAAAACAAGTCAAAATGAGGCTCAGTATTGTGTGTGGCTTCCACGTGCCTGTATGACCTCCCTACAACGCCTGGGCATGCTCCTGATGAGGTGGCAGATGGTCTCCTGAGGGGTCTCCTCCCAGACCTGGACTAAAGCATCCGCCAACTCCTGGACAGTCTGTGGAGCAACGTGACGTTGGTGGATGGAGCGAGACATGATGTCCCAGATGTGCTCAATCGGATTCAGGTCTGGGGAACGGGCGGGCCAGTCCATAGCTTCAATGCCTTCATCTTGCAGGAACTGCTGACACACTGCTGCCACATGAGGTCTAGCATCGTCCTGCAGTAGGAGGAACCCAGGGCCAACCGCACCAGCATATGGTCTCACAAGGGGTCTGAGGATCTCATCTCGGTACCTAATGGCAGTCATGCTACCTTTGACGAGCACATGGAGGGCTGTGTGGCCCTCCAAAGAAATGCCACCCCACACCATTACTGACCCACTGCCAAACCGGTCATGCTGAAGGATGTTGCAGGCAGCAGATCGCTCTCCACAGCGTCTCCAGACTCTGTCACGTCTGTCACATGTGCTCAGTGTGAACCTGCTTTCATCTGTGAAGAGCACAGGGCGCCAGTGGCAAAATTGCCAATCCTGCTGCTGGGTTGTTGCCCTCCTACGGCCTCCTCCACATCTCCTGGTGTACTGGCCTGTCTCCTGGTAGCGCCTCCAGCCTCTGGACACTACGCTGACAGACACAGCAAACCTTCTTGCCACAGCTCACATTGATGTGCCATCCTGGATGAGCTGCACTACCTGAGCCACTTGTGTGGGTTGTAGAGTCCGTCTCATGCTACCACGAGTGTGAAAGCACCACCAACATTCAAAAGTGACCAAAACATCAGCCACAAAGCATAGGTACTGAGAAGTGGTCTGTGGTCCCCACCTGCAGAACCACTCCTTTATTGAGTGTGTCTTGCTAATTGCCAATAATTTCCACCTGTTGTCTATTCCATTTGCACAACACACACACATACACACACACATACATACACACACACTGAAAGCCATTCCAGGTGACTGCCTCATAAAGCTGACTGAGAAAATGCCAAAGCTGTCATCTAAGCACGAGGTGCCTACTTTGAAGAATCTAAAATATAAAACATATTCTGTTTTTTTTTTAAACATTTTTTTTGTTTACTAAATTATTCAATGTGTAGTTCTTCATAGTTTGGATGACTTCTACAATGCAGACAATTTTAATTAATGAAAAACCACTGAATGAGAAGGTGAGTCCAAACTTTACATGTGTATGAACTGAACTCTGGAATTATATACTGTTACAGCTGTAATAACAAGTTACAGTAGTGACAAAAAGGCCCTTTGAAGTTTGTATTTCAAGGTAAAATTGCAAATACTCTGCTAAAAGATGCTGATTATGCATATCTTGTCTAGTTATTCAATGGCATGCTGTAACTAGGAGTATAATATGAGTTTTCTTGCTTTTCCACAAAGACACAACACATCCTGACTGGACTGAAGTAAAAGCCTATCTGTAGCAACTAATCTCAGAGAGCATTTGTCTGCTTCTAATCATTAAATACTATAGATTCAACTACACTAAAACATTTTTGCCATCTTCTCATCTTGTCTTTCTCTCCAGCTCAGTCACTCTTATCTGTATCTTCTCAGGAGGGCAAGGCCTCACTACTGAGGAATCTGTAAGGGAGGAGTGCAGCTGTGTGCGCCTGCCTGAGGGGTTTTACTGCTAAGACTAACTTTACACAGCTGCTTAACAGAAGTCAGCACACTGAGTTGGCTTTAAACCACCCACATTAGGATTCTTGAGGCAGTAATCTCCAGAACACTGACAGTTTAAATTTCAGCTGTGGCCTGTAACACCAGACACACACACACACACTAAACGTTTGGAGCAAACTGTGCAGATATATTTGGATCACCCCCCTTGCTCTGTTCCCTCCACCCCACTGTCTCTGACACCATGTGCGAGACTAGGCAGTGTTGTCTAGTTTCACTTAAAACGACCTTCCCATACAACTTTGGCCCACCTGTTTCTTTGTCCTTGTCTCTCATTTCCTGATAGAAAGCTGCTCCTGCAGCTCCAGCTGGTGACACGTTTCAGCTTCTGTGCAGAGTTGATCATGCTGAACTGGTTTGGCTGGTTAAGATATAGTTGTACACAAACTCAGTGTACACAATGATTTTATCATTTTATTTCTACCTATAGATGGATTTATAGTGGACATGATGCACGCTGTTAAAATGTGCTGTTCCTCTCCCAACAGACCAACTGAGCTCAGTGATGCAGTATTTGGTTTCATCCAGGATTCACACATACGAGTAAACCAGCCAAACCTGTATGTTTAACACACCAACATGAGGTGTGGACAACCTCTGACTCATTTAGACATATGCAAATATTACTACAACGCAGTTCTGTGGAACAAGATCCATCTTAACATTTCAAGTTTTAGGCGTTACCAGTAGCTCTCTAGTCCTGTGACAAGGGAATATGTTCATATTCAACAGGAAAGCTTGGCTGTCAGATTAATACTAGTATATAGACTAAGTAAAACTAAAGTTTCTGCTCATGTATTTAGATTTTATAGATATAATTCTTTATATGTTAAAAAAAGGAAGCTTGAGTCCACAAACACCCTCAGAGGGTACTGCAAGAGACACCCCAAGCAGTAGTAATTTTAAGCATGCTTTCATGTCCAGCATCTCTTCAATGTGATGATTTTGTGGTCTGTGAATTGTACAGTTGTATCAAATAAAAAAAGGGGGACTTTTTAAAATGCTAAGTTGTATCCAGCTGTGTACTTTGCATACTGTGACATGCAAATTGTCCATAAAACACTTAACAGACTGAATGTCAAGTGTACTCATAACAACAAAAATAGCACATCACACATCACTTGATTACGGAGTACTTTAATAGGAAAAAAAGACCAGCAAAGCACTTTTTTACAAGCCAAACACCAGTGCCAAGAGACACAGCTACTAAAAACATAAGCTTTTATCCAAAAAAAAAAAAAAAAAAAGCTACAATCTGCAAGCAAAGGCGGAGGAACTATATACATAATGCAACAGTATCAATTCATATAAATAGTCTGAGGCCCCTTTCTGGAAGTGAAGCTGTTAAGAAGAAGGTCAAAATGGGGTTACAAAGTGGGAACAGGGTAGAAGTGGTATTGCATTTTACTGACTAAATTTATTTAAATTGTTATCTGAGGTCTGGCCATGAAGGGGTGTTGGATTATGAGGGAATCTGTCAATGGGTTACACGTCTACAACAACACCAGGAGCTACGGTGACTTGTGCTTTGCATGCCTAGTCTACAAACTTACACCCTGCTGTAAGTGGAAGAGGGGACCTAACAGGGGACTGAGAGACAAGCATGTACTGATGCTCCACCTAACTCACTCCCAGCCCCCCGAGCTACACTATTAATCTCATCCTCTATGTGTTTATCACACACAGATCTTTTACAATATTCTTCTAATACTAGTCTGGATTCCCTTATAGCATGTGAGCACTAAAGTAGAAACACTGCCCTGTCACTACTTTCTGTTTAAGCTACTGAGTTGGTCTTTCCACGGCGGTGCTTTCGGACTTCTTCCATCAGGTCCTTGAGGTACTGGATCTCTCGGCTGATGGACTCTGCTTTTTCTGTCAGCTCGCGGTTCTTCTTCTCCAGCTCTTCACACTCTTTGCCAAGTTCCTCCTGCTCAACCCTCTTCTTCTGCCTGTAGCGTGTGGCTGCTGTCTTGTTCTGCTCCATCTTCTTCAGCTTTTTCTCCACCCCTTTGGGAGTACCAGACACTGATTTAACCTTGGAGGTTTTGGGGGAGGTGGTGGTTTCTGATTTAGAGTAGGGTTTGGTCCTGGAGGAACCAGCTGCAGGGGTTGGGGTAGGAAGAGGAGAAGGAAGGCGAGGAGGTGAGCCGATGACTGACTCAATGCCGGAGTCACTGTCGCATTCGCTTGGTGGAGAGACTTTAACAGCTTCATTGTGGAGAGACACGAGGGAGGGCTCCTCTTTGTTGGCGAGCACCACCACAAAGTGTCCAGAGGTGGGAATGGAAAGCACAATGGGAGTAGCCTGAATGCTTCCACTGGGATCTGGGATGATGGTGAGGGATGTGGCTGATTTGTCAGCATCCAGGACATCTACTTCGCTTCCTAGCTCCAATGTGTAGACTGGAGATGGGGGAGATGGAGAGGGAGGCTCAGATTTAACCTCCTGAGCCAGAGCAACCTCTGTCTTCTTGGGCTCAGCTGACACGGGGAGAGGGAGCTCCAGAGGTAGGGTGGGAATGTCAGGCAGTGGAATACCCAACTCAAGGCTGCTGTGTGGGACAGGGATGGCTGTGTCAAAGGGGTCTAGATCCAGATCCATGGAGGAGTCGAGGGAGGCCAGGAGATCTTCGGGGGAGCTTGGAGACTCATCAGATGAACAGGATCCAATGAGAGAATCCAGGTCAAATTTACTCAGGTCAATTTTCTCGGACATCCAGTCCATGCCGGCGAAAGGATCATCTGCTGACAGATATTTGTAATTAATACTCGAGACAAAAACTTGAAGGATTTGGACATGACTAAGTGTATGATGACTATTTTTACAGTGAACAGAAAAGCATAATTATCTTCCTCAATAACAGAGGTATTAATTTTTATGATATAAAGATGTCATATCACAATATCATTGCTATATACGTGTTTAAATTCCCTAGTACGCACAACAACAAAAACAAACCCTGGCATGTCTCAGACTGAAAGCTGTGCGTCAGCCTCTAATATAGTACCTAAAAAAAGGAACTACTTCAATAACCGCCCATAAAACACAACACTTACAAGAAATACAAAACTATATACATACACACACACGTGAAAACTTCAAGCCAACTTTATGCTGAGCATAGCTGTAGTACTTGCTAGCTGAACTAAATATGACAGCATAAATCAAATGTAAGCACAAAAGTAGCCTGTGTAATTTCCCTGGAAATTTTAAGTATAAAATATTTGCTTAACACTTTAACCACCACTGTTTGCTCTGCCTGTGTCACTACTATTCCACTATAATGCTGCTGGCAGCTTGTTTCAACCGATTCACACTTTAAATTACGCAGTGCATCATCAGTGACAGTAGCTCACTGGATGGGAATTAAAATGCACCTCGTTTACTTGCACTTATAAATGCTGCTGCCTGCAAGCACCAGCAAAACATTCAGTATTTATTTTTCTGTGTCATCAGAAATATCATTGCTGGCAATGTCAACCACCCCTTTTCAACACATGACCTAAGGCTCAAGTTCATCTTTCCCTCTCCTCCCATTTTCAAATACTTGAGTGATAATATATCCAGAAAATAAGGAACCTCCCAGGAAGCACAAAGGAACAGACGTCATTGTGAAATAACCCATTAAACAAAACCAGTTTGAGCCGGTCTCTCCACGACACATCTCAGAGCCACACCTCCCACTCACAAACCTACAAATGTTTGTTGCCCAACAAAAATGCTAATTTCTCACCCGTTAATTTTAACATTAGGTCACTGCCTGCAGGGAAACTGCAAATGCTTAACTGCCATTAGGCCTCGCCTGTGAAATACTCACAGCACAACTGAAGTTAATCATGTTTCCAACTTTACAGTGTCACGAGGGTGGCAGATACAGTTTCAGCTTATAAGAACTTAATGACAAGAAAGGAGCTTCAACATATTTATTTTTAATTTAAGATTTTCCAGCATTTATTTCATGTAGGTTCTATCCAGTTCGACAACTGCTTGCTAGCTGCTTTTTGAGACAAACTTCTAAGATTTAGCTTGATCGATATTCATTAAATATGAATTTTAAGCCCCTCTCACCAATGCCATCATCTGCTCCAGCATGGGCGTCGAGCAATTTGTCAGCAACCAGACAGGAGAGGGACAGCGAGTCCGCTCCGACCTTGGTTCCCAGGAACAAGGAGGAATGGGTGGGAGGAGGAGAGGGAGGTGGGGAGGCTAAAGACAGCGGGGAGAAAGACACAGTCTGATAAGGGGATAAAGAGGATGGGTAAGTGGACAAAGAGAGGGAGGGCGAAGCTGGCGCCTTCCCCTCTAGAGAGGAGGAGGGAGAAAGAGCTTCTTCTTCATCTTGGTCCAGAAGGGGCCCCATGGGGTCAGCCGTCAGAAATGAGGGCCCTGAGAAAAGGGATCAGCTCCATCAATTTCCAATTTTGGACATTCAACCGTCATTCATCTGACACCACTAAAATATCCAACTCATGATATAACAACTCATCTACAGGTACCATCACTCTGACCATGTGAAACTGTACTCAAGTGGCTTTTGTATGGTTGATATGAAATTAAAATCATTTCCACCTGCAAACAGAGCTATGCATTCAGGAGTGTTTGTACTAGTGACTAGGCAATCTCTGTCTTCACCACACCCACCTAAGTACAGGGCCTCCACGTCCTCCAAGGCGAGCTGGGAGAGTGTCATGGCTGCTGCTGGTCAGTGGTAGCCACGAAAAGGTGTACAAAAACAAAGGTGAGTCGAGAGGTCCGGTGATGCTGTCGACGGCAGCAAAGCTGAGGGTGGTTGCCGGGAGAGACCTGGTTTTTTTTGTAGGGATACAGGAATCATGTTATGAAGAGAAAATGAGGAATATAGACAGTGTAAGTGATGATGTGAATACAAACTAATCTCAAATGGCACATTTTATTGTCTAAAGTGGTGAAACAATACATTCAAACTTGATGGAAATTCAATGTCACGTGATTGGCAATGCTGTCAGAAGGGCCAACTTTATCTCTGGATGTACAGTTTCGACACATCGTGTGTACTTCCTTAAAAAAGTACACATCTATGACTAACAAGTTTTGTGCAAACAATGCAGGCATCCTCGGGTCATTAAAGGACTTGACACCTGAGGGGCGGGGGGAATCTAATTTTGGTTAATCCGTTCCTCTTAAGCGTCAAGGCTGTATTGATGGGAAACTCCGCCCTCCACCGGGGGATAACTTTGCCTAATTTGGTCATGCTTTGGCCTGTAACTCCACCCACGGCCATGAGTCATGTCGGAGATGTGGGACGGCAAACCGCCATTTTCACAACAGAGCCATCTGCGCGAGGCGGGGAGCGAGTGAAAAAAAGCACAGTGCGCGCCATTTTGGACGCCACGTTGCCAAAGTGAAACACCCACAAAACATTATAAATGTTTTTATTATGACACCGAGAGCCGTGTCACAGCCACGGGGGAAAGTTCAAATGATGGATTTGAAATGTTTTCGGTGCTCAACTGATCACCCAATAACCTGCTCCATTACACAAAGCGAGGCGCCGGCTAGAACTACTTCAGCTAGCAGTCTGTAATTTGACACTTCAACTCCAAACAAGGAGCTCTATAACTCAAAATACACTCGATACAAAGTTTTGTTTTTCCTTAAGAACTAGTCGTGCTCAACAAGTATGATAACCAACAACATATCCCAGCTGACGTGTTAGTGACTACATAAAGCGGCTAACACTGTGAAAATGTCGATTGAACAATACTTACGCCATTTTGCCAGAAAAAGCCAGTGCACTTAGCCGTTGCACTGCCGGGTTGTTGCCGCTGCAAGGTTCGCTGCCGCACGCCGTCACACTGCCATTTTAGTGCGCTAGAGCTTCCACTCAAATATCCTGTTTACTTTCACAGCTGTAGGAACGAAGAACGGCTCGAGGGTGCCACATAGGGTTTAAAAAGGGCCGAAGTACTGCTGAGTAATATTCCTCCGCGCCCAGCACGAGGGTATTTGCTCACAGTGAACCCAGCAGCGCTAGTGGGAGGTCTTTACGTTTCAGTGAATTTACAACAACAAAAGAGTGGCCACTCCTCCACGCCTGTCAATCTAAACAAACGCTCCTTTGTGTGTGCGATCCCTCCGCGCTACTCACGTTTGGTCGGAGGAATAACACGAAGTAGATCCACATGGAACTAGTGACGTCAAATATAGGTCAAACGCAGGATGTAAACATTGAGACGGGAAACTCTCTTATGGGCCTTGAGCTATTTTGTTACATGTAGCAAAACAGTTTAAATTGCATTTTTGCAATAGTACTCACTGTGCTGACGCACAACTGTTTATTGTTCTAACATGGCCATAGATTATTTAGATCACAACCCGCCACACTTTATATTTTATTCATTTTATTTCATTTTTTAGAATTTCATGTATTTTGCACATATTTATTTTAAGATACCAAAAATATGAGAAGAGGGGTACAGGCAATTAAATTTTTTATTTCTTTGACTCAAGGGTAGTAAGTGTATATGTGATGTAGAAAAGGTCAAATACTGGGGGGGGAAAGGGGGTGGGTGGGGGGTCTGGTTCAATTAGAATGGCTAATATTTCTTAGAGTGTGTTTCCAGAAAATAACGTTTAAACATCAAAAGGTTACTTCATAAATTTGTCATTTTAAATGTTCTTTGGTCAAAAAGCCATGTGAATATTAGTTGGACCATAATTAGTTTTTTCCCATCCAGTTCCTTACATGAAGATTTAATGTTTTGGGGCTAGGTTTGTAAAGTGCACATACTTTTTTAGATTGCTGTCAGAGTCGTCAGGGAGATAAATAAAAATGCTGAATTGTGTTTCATCAGTTGGAAAAATAACCAATGCTGCAGATATTCCTCCAGATCTGAAATGACACCTGTGGAGACTAAATTCAGCTGATTGTTGCTCAAATGCACAATTGCTTTCGAATACTAAATCAGAGACCGGATTAAAGACAAGTTTGAAGTTACTGCAGCAGGTAATGAGGCCCCTCTAACCCCCAAAGCGGCATCTGAATTAAATCTTCAGAAGTGCTTGTAGACATACTACATGATGAAATAAGGCAGACATAGATGAGACAACCTCCACCCATAGCTGAAATGGGGGTGGAGATATCAAACTGATCCTGATGTGAACAGCAGGACCTTGAATCTGAAAACAGAACTCTGTCTGGTTTGGGCTTCTGCAAAACCAGTTCCTGCTTCTTAGTTTTTGTTGTTGTTTTAATCTCACTGAGATTTTTTCCCAGGTGGGCGACTGAAGGATTCGAGAGTAGCAGCAGGAAGTAAAAGAGACTTTTTCCGTTCGTGTCTGTTTCTAACTATACGTGTTATGAGAGAGTTGTAACTGTGGACTGATTGAATACTGTTGGTCCTGAAGGAGAAATTAATTTGGAACCAAACCCATTTTTTTCAAAAGGTACCTATAGGTACAGCACACTTATAGGTGAAAGAGGTTATAGCAAAAAGGTTACTCATTGTTTTTAACAAAGCCTATTTTGTTGGACCAATCTAGATAAACACTAGAAAAGTGTGACTCCATTTTTGTCATTAACATTTAATCATATGACACACAGTCAGGTCTGGCGCCCAAATATTGATGGAAGAACTGGACTGCCCCCTGGTGGATACCATCGGGTCTTCAGTAGTTTATTCATGGAACAGATGATTAACACAACACTTATCCCAATGTGTGAGTTAATAAAACTTGGTTGGATTACTTTAAGAAAGCATCTTAGGAGGAGCCAATAGCAGAGTAGGTGAGTTTAACACAGACTGAGTTTATACAGCATCAATAACCACAACCATTTAAAGGAAACAGCTTAAAGTTACAAGTCCTAAAGTTGCAACAAAAGTATTGTTCTGTTTTCAGACCTTTTCCCAAAGAGGTATTACATGTCAATCATAAACTTAAGTAAAAATGGAATATTAAGAGAAAAAAACCCAAAACAAAAGATAATTTCAGAGGAGAAAATACTCTCCTTAAAAATACTTCAAAAACAAGTCCCTGATTTTGATGAACTCATCCAGTCCGCTTTGGAGGTCCTCCACTAGCGTGCGAAGTTTGTTTGCCAACTTTGACTCAAAGCCCTTCTTCACCTTTGGCCCATCTTTCCCTTGGGTGAAGTACATATCCATGCCGAGGGCGAAGCCTTCTATCAGCCCAGATGTCTTAGAGTTAGCCTCCAGGGCCTTGGCACATGCCCCTCCTTGAACAAAGAGCTGCAGCACCTTGGATGCTTTCTCAGACTTCACCGTGGTGTTAGTGAGAGCATGCTGCCGTAGCTGCTCCATGCCCTCATTGACATAACCCAGACTGGCCTGAATATCCTTACTGAGTAAATCATAATCATTAAGGTGCTTCTCAATTTTCTTCTGGTCCTGGCTGCAGTTCACCTGGAAAAACATGTTTCACAATCTGTTTAATATCAAGGAATTCAGCTAATAGTGTGTAAGTATCTTTGTTTGATTGTGATGACATAAAGGTAGGCCAGACACAGATATGTTTTAAACTGGTGCCTTAAAGCTTGTCACCTTATTTGCAATGGCCGCTGATGCGCCAGTAACGCCGCCGGCTGCAGCCACACCGACCCCGACTGCAGTTAGTGCCAGTGAGGCTCCCAGTGTGAACGGGGAAAGGATCACCCCAGCAGCTGCAGCCACACCTCCTGCTACGGTTGTAGCTCCGCCTGTGATGCCAGCAATCTTTGTTCCCTTTGAAACCTGAAAAAGAAAAGAATTTAAAGAGGAACACATTGAACAGCTAAAATAAATATATACATGCTGTACAGGTGATGAGAATGAACCTCTGCTTTTGCATGTGACGCATTTTAATTTGGACTCCAAAACTTAAAATATAAAAAATAAGCAATTTCACTATCATACCTTGTCTAAGTTGTCAGCGATGGAGCCAAGCGCGCCAATGTGTTCTTTGAAGGTGCCTTGATGTTCAGACAGCAGCAAGATGTAAGATTTGAATGCTTTATAAAGTTGCAGAGCTTTAACTTCTATGGCCCTGGAATGGTTTACAAGAACTTTATTAATTCAGCTTTAATAATGACAAACTTGCACTTGTAAGTGAAATCTTTGGAATGGATTGGCATTTTGTACACGCACATATTCATGACTGGCAAACAACAGACTGCAATGACATAGGTGAGTTTTCCTGAGGCAGCGTCACAGTGTGTCAGCAAGCACTGCATTTGTCACAGATGCCATAACTTTAATTTATAGTGTAAGTGTTCACTTGCTTTACAAGTTTCTATAATTTTGTTCATAATCCATTATTTGATGCAACAGGGTGCGTCATGACTGACTGCTGTGAGTGTTCCTTTTCTTAACCAGATCATTTAGTTTTATTTCAAACCACTAAATGAGCTCTCCTGCAGTAAAATACAGTCTGGGTTTTTTTTTTCTCTCTTCAGAGGAATTTGGACCAGACAGAAGGCAAGACACAGGACTCTACTTGGCTTTTGTGTAAAGAGTGATTGGACAAATGATTAGAGATCCTGATCTCAGGAGGCATGTGATGAGATCAAAAGAAAATAATCCCACAAACAGCTGGATTCAACAAATAACCTCAGCACCTGACAGCATTTTGACATACTCAGTTGTACCACTCTGATGAAAACCTCTGTGTGTGCAGCATTCGGTGATCTAAGGAAGTAGACTGTCTTGCGCCATGTTTATGGAGCAGTGTTGGTGCTAAAATGTGGAAAAGTCTGATGATCAATATTTGCCTCGTTTAACTTGTTTTGTAATAAAGGAGTGGCTTTGAGAAGTATGAAATTAATTCTGGTGTCACAGGACAGCGAGAGGGTTGGCAGCCCTGACCTCGTTGTCTAATGCTCATGAGTGATAAGTCCACAGAGAATGAGCCCCTGGTACTATGTGCAATAATCTTGTTCACTTGCATTGTTCTTTTTGTTCTTCCACTTGTTTTGTGAAATTTTGTGGGTCTTCTCAGTTTTGGGCAGTTAGAGCCAGGAGGCGTGTTAAGGTGTTCTTTACTATGTGAATGGGTGGGAACTAAAGTTGGGCTTGAACTTACACACATACATTCAACCAGCTAACTGAAGAGTATGAGAGTGACACATCATGGCCAGAGGAGAGTTGGTGCACGAGTAATTAATAAAGTGACTCTTGGCAGAATCAAACATTTGTGCTGTCAGGGTGGAACACACTTAAGCTGCACGCCCTGTGTCTAAAAGTAGAAGTGCAGGGGTGACTGAATAAAGGAAGGCACATATTTGTGCAGCATATCTGATTGTGACTGGCTGCTGGTATGCCATTGTTTTAGTTGAGGAATTAGAAGTATTTCAGGTGAAATTAATCCAATGACAAACTGTGTCCTAACAACAAGTTATTTTACTCATGTGTACTCTTCCCACACCTGGAAAACATGGATGAATCTACTTACACCTCTTCTGCCACCCCTCTAAGGCTGAGGTCGCTGGACAGAGTTTTCCAGGCTAGAAGTCAATAATACCTCAGTTCAACAACAGGATTACACAAAACAACAACATCCAGTAGAAATCTTTTCTTTCTTACGTGTATTTTCCTCGTAGCTGTTTGACAGATCCTCAGTATCCTGGTTCAAGAAAGATGATTTTTGACAGTTAAAATACTGCAGGTGTATCACTTCACATCAATTTAATGCAGTATTTACTGTAAATAATTACCAGGGTTTTAGTTTCTACCTGAATTTTGGGGGATTTAAGAGGCAGTGGAGGCGGCCCCTTTTTATCTTTCAAACACTGATCCAGCATCTGAGAAAAAGTGAAACAATCCATCTTTATTAGATGAATGTTAAACATGCTAAGCCTGTTTGAGCAGTGCACATACTGTATGTTTTATCTCACATGGTGGTGGCTTTGATCAGAGACATTGGGTTCATTCTTTGAATGCGTTGTCTGACCTCTGAATGATCCTGCAGATCAGCAAATTTAAATTCTACTGCTTTTAGA
Organism: Pterophyllum scalare; assembly: GCA_024447675.2. NCBI lineage: Eukaryota > Metazoa > Chordata > Actinopteri > Cichliformes > Cichlidae > Pterophyllum > Pterophyllum scalare. The sequence continues at coordinate 75,516 of JAMQGT020014781.1, read as the reverse complement.
TACACCTTTATTATTTCACCTAAAGTATTCCTATTGTATCAGCCAGCCAAAGTCTTTCTTCATTCCCCAGCTTCTTTTTGCTGAGTGGATAATTCTGGAAAAAACCCCCAAAACAGAACACCAAATATAGACCAGCAGTACCTTTACTTTTTCCATGAAAACTTCATTTCCCGTTGGACTCTTTCTAACAGTCCACCTCTTTGGTGCCACCAGTGGTGGACTTGAGCAGCCCGAATCGTTCTGAATTAAAAAAAAAAACAACAACACACCAAATAATTCAAAATCATTAGAATTAAAACACGTGTGTTGCAGATTATAACCATTATAACATCTTTCTGTATAGTCACTGGCTCAATTTCTGAGACTGCAGGTGAATGTGCCCAAACCTCTCCAGAGTTTGTGGAAGACTGAGGAGCAGAGCTACACTTTAGTGTTTCATCATCCTCAAGTTTGCCTGGAGGGTCAAACAGGTGGAGGTGTTTCCTCGGCAGGGGAGTCGGAGGCTGTGGCTGCGGAAAAGAGGCAACATACCGTACCAGTCAAAAGTCTGGACACACTCATGCATTCATATGGGTGCTTGAAGGTGCTGCCACTATGTGATGATGATTTATGTAACACATGATAAGCCAAACAAAAAATGTATCCATAGTACAGAACTGCAGTGTATAGTTTGTAGAATAAAATAAATAATAATTTTTAGAACTCTGCATCTACATTCATTGTACAGCATGGAGTCAAATCTAGTGATCTATACATTCCTATCAAGATTTCATACAAGTCAGACACACCCTGCTGAGGTTTGGAATATCACTGAGCGGTTAACTGACCTCGTCAGACACGCCAAACACGACCGATCACATCTTTGTAACCAATACACGCACCGTGAACTGCTTTCACTTTTCCTCTGAGTGTCAGACTTGACTGTGATTATTTATCTGTTTATCTAACAGCAGCCTTCTAACATAATCTTTCATTACTTTGATTAAGTAACGAGGCTGAAGATGCTCCAAGAAAGCATTAAAACATGCACTGTTGGAAATGATGGGACCTGTTCACTCAAATATTGGAAGCAGCTGGTTGCAACGGGACTTCTGGTGGTACGTTCTGACTACATTATCACATAAAAATGTGTTTATTATAGGCTCTAATATTAAATCTAATATTTAACAATCTAGTGCATCATGCTTATATATAATATTATATATATATATATATATATATATATATATATATATATAATGTATATTATATATATATATATATATATATATATAATGTATATTATATATATATATATATATATATATATATAATGTATATTATATATATATATATATATATATATATATATTGAAGGTGAGTAATATTATGTTTGTAGTTCACAAAGCAAGCATGAAAAATGACATTTGGGAACCCCAGCAGCGACATGGTGATGTGCAGCACCAGAAGGTAGTTATAAAGAGCACAGCTTACTGTGAGAGCTGCACAGAGCCTCATCCACTGCTTTGAATTGTTTTTGATTCTGACAACAAAATCTGTTCATTTTTGTGGAACAACTTCCAGATACAATATTATTTGATTTTTATATTGGAAACAAAATTATGGATTATCCAAATCCAGAGCATTGCTCATGTGGTTTTAAATTCTTTCTTTGCCAAAGGACAATTTAATTCATTCAACTTCAGACAATCTCCAGAAAAAAAAAATTAATTAAACTATCCACATAAAACATGAGAGAAATCTATGTTATGTGGAGTATTTGACCAGCGCAAACTGCACTGCAGTTTGAGTAAATTTTGGTCATCTAAACTAAATAAAATTCAGCTTAAATTTCTTACCTGATGCATTCTGTAAAGCTGCCTGTTGTCTGTGTGTCACTACAGGATTCTGCACTCTGGCTCACTGCTCTACTATATAAATGCTAATCACACAATCTGAACAGCATAGACATGAAAGTGAAACATCATGCTCCAATGCATTCATTCACTACTGTCAGACTGGAAAATGTTGTCTTTAGATCACACCTGCCAGTCATCAAAAGGAATATTTAGATACTACTTTTTTTCTAACTTAATTGAACACATAAATGATATTAACGTGCACAATTTTTGCTCAGTACTCAGTTTTTCAAAACCAGGATTACATTGTGGTGAATCTCATTAATAAGCTCTTACACAGAGGGCTGTATGTGTGACTATTCAAGTGCATTAAGCAGGAAAACTGTCTTTTGTGCTCATTGTAATACAGTTGAAGACCAGAATGCCATCCCACAGCAGTGTATGACCAAGCTGGTGACCAGCATGAGGAAGAGGTGCCAGGCTGTGTATGGTTCTTCCACATGCTGCTGAGGCCCCTGTTTGTTAAATGAATAAATTGTGCTATGTCTTTTTTCTTCAGACTTCAATCATCTAAGCCAATAAACACCAAACAATAATCAATAGCAGAATAAGCTGTTTGTCACTGGCAGAGAAGAATTGGCGAGTTTTTCATGGGTGCAACTGCTTCAAATTTCATTTTCAGAGGTGGGAAGTAATAAAATAAAAAACTTCGCTACTGTACTTAGGTATAATTTTCAGGTATCTGTACCTTACTTGAGTATTTATTTTTCTGACAACTTTTTACTTTTACTCCCTACATTTTACACTTCCTACTTCTTACATTTTCCAAACTTTGTTACTTTAAGTTTAACACGTCTGCGTGAAGCTTTTATTCCCGGTCACTGCGCCTTCAAACATCAGACCAATCTGAGCCTAAATGGAAGGGCAATAACACATTAAGGCACAGTCATATCAGTGTATCCATCCCTGGGGCTAATCGCATACAAAGACATGAAAGAGGCAAAAACATATAATTAATGCATCATTTATACCGCTGTACTCAGGAGTTACAGTGGGCTGGTTCGAGTTCAGGGCTCTGTAAGTTGTGCTTGGGGTACTTCCAGCATCTTAGTCAGTGCTACTGAAGAGGAGCAAAAATAAAGGGAGTAACATGTGGCAGGTAATTTTGAATGCAACGTTTCTATCAGCTCAACAAATATCAGGAAGCAGATTCTGCAGTTTGTCACACAGTGTGTCTGCTAGCTAAAGGTACACCTGCTGTATCTCCAGGGAGAGAAAAGAGTGAGAGAGAAAGTTCACTCAGAGATGGAGAAAGATGAAAGAAAGAGGAGAGGAAGAAGAGAGGTTAGATTTAAAGGTAAGGACTGCTCAGTGACATCTGATATACTGGAAATTTAAACTTACATGTAATGTACTTCTTTTTTTTAAAAAAAAAAGATCTTGGATCTTTAAATGATGTGAAGTTATGTTTTTTTTTATATTGTGAAACATCTTCCAAAACAAACCGAGGTACACTAATTTTGTGCTATTCAAAGGCTGTCTGAAAATACTGCAGTTTAGCACAGGACAAACAGGTTGATTTGCTGTATTGTGGTGAATTTACAGTAAGACTCATGTTGGACTGGTGCACAGAGGTTGTGGTGTTAATGGTCAGTATTAGGTTAGGTTAGGTATAAACAGAATACTGTCAGTGTAGGGGGTGGAAATCAGCTAATATAGTTTGTGAAATACTGGGTTACAGCTGTAAATCCACAAAGAGCAGTAAACCTCAGAGCAGCAGCAGCTGATCACAGCCTGTGATCCCACTGTAACCCCTACAGAATGTCTGTACTTTTGCCACCTCTGAAGCAATTTGGTCAAGTTTCAAATAAATCCTTCACATTTGATTTTTGTGTCAGAACACTTTTCACTCTACATTAGATGCATTTTTACAGCACTCGTTGCAACATCAGTAAGGTTTTGATAAAAGTAAAAAGAAATAAAAATTGGTGTTTAAGTCTTAAAACAGTGCCAAAAGGTTTTTTTATTGATCAAAAAGGTTTTTGCATCACTGACTTTTCGTAGACATGTGTGGAAAAAGGTTTAGATTGTTGTAGTGTCTTTTGCATAGGTGAGTCTGTGTAACGTTAAAAATAGCTCAACTGTTTTAAGAACGGCATTAAGAGGGGTGAGAATGACATTCCTCATGTCAGAATTGCACCAAAGTAATTGAGAAACTGTAACACAAAAAGAGAAATTAATGCATCAGAATGTATGAGGATGAACTTTATGCTGCACCTCAATTTTCCTATAACATGGCCCTGACCTTTGAATAGATTTATTATGACTTTCTGAAAAGCAGTGCAAATAAAGTACCTGTTTCATTCATTTTTTTCTCTTTTTTGTTTTTTAAATTCTGAGGTCTTGAAAAATGTGTGAATACAAATTTTTGGCTGAAACATGCAGCACAAATGTATATGCAATTTATGTGAAACTTAAACGACTCAAGTCACTCATACAAGAGGTTTTACTACAACCCTTTGAACAGCCAGCAGTCATTTTTATTTGGAAAATGACCTCAGGGCTGCACATACAGGTGCTGGTCATAAAATTAGAATATCATGAAAAAGTTGATTTATTTCAGTAATCCCATTCAGAAAGTGAAACTTGTATATTATACTCATTCATTACACACAGACTGATGTATTTCAAATGTTTGTTTCTTTGAATTTTGATGATTATAACTGAAAACCAATGAAAAACCCAAATTCAGTATTTCAGAAAATTAGAATATTACTTAAGACTAATATAAAAAAGGATTTTTAGAAATGTTGGCCAGCTGAAAAGTATGAACATGAAAAGTTTGAGCATGTACAACACTTGATACGTGTTTGGGGCTCCTTTTGCCTGGATTACTGCAGCAATGCGGCGTGGCATGGAGTCCATCAGTCTGTGGCACTGCTCAGGTGTTATGAGAGCCCAGGTTGCTCTGATAGTGGCCTTCAGCTCTTCTGAATTGTTGGGTCTGGCGTATCGCATCTTCCTCTTTACAATAGCCCATAGATTTTCTGTGGGGTTAAGGTCAGGCCAGTTTGCTGGCCAATTAAGAACAGGGATACCATGGTCCTTAACGCAGGTACTGGTAGCTTTGGCACTGTGTGCAGGTGCCAAGTCCTGCTGGAAAATGAAATCTGCATCTCCATGAAGTTGGTCAGCAGCAGGAAGCATGAAGTACTCTCAAACTTCCTGGACCTCAGAAAACACAGTGGACTAACACCAGCAGATGGCATGGCACCCCAAACCATCACTGACTGTGGAAACTTTACACTGGATCTCAAGCAACATGGATTCTGTGCCTCTCCTCTCTTCCTCCAGACTCTGGGACCTTGATTTCCAAAGGAAATGCAAAATTTACTTTCATCAGAGAACATAACTTTGGAGCACTCAGCAGCAGTCCAGTCCTTTTTGTCTTTAGCCCAGGTGAGACACTTCTGACGCCGTCTCTTGTTCAAGAGTGGCTGAAACCCATGTCTGCATACATCTGTGCGTGGTGGTTCTTGAAGCACTGACTCCAGCTGCAGTCCACTCTTTGTGAGTCTCCCCCACATTTTTGAATGGGTTTTGCTTCACAATCCTCTCCAGGGTGCAGTTATCCCTATTGCTTGTACACTTTTTCCTACCACATCTTTTCCTTCCCTTCGCCTCTCTATTAATGTGCTTGGACACAGAGCTCTGTGAACAGCCAGCCTCTTTAGCAATGACCTTTGGTGTCTTGCCCTCCTTGTGCAAGGTGTCATTGGCCATCTTTTGGACGACTGTCAAGTCAGCAGTCTTCCCCATGATTGTGTAGCCTACAGAACTAGACTGAGAGACCATTTAAAGGCCTTTGCAGGTGTTTGGAGTTAATTAGGTGATTAGAGTGTGGCACCAGGTGTCTTCAATATTGAACCTTTTCACAATATTCTAATTTTCTGAGATACTGAATTTGGGCTTTTCATTAGTTGTCACTTATAATCTTCAAAATTAAAAGGAATAAACATTTGAAATATATCAGTCTGTGTGTAATTAATTAATATATGTTTCACTTTTTGAATGGAATTACTGAAATAAATCAACTTTTTCATGATATTCAAATTTTATGACCAGCACCTGTATATGAGTCATCTGTGGTAAGTTGGTAAACAGTAACAATAACTGAGGAAGTGTGAATGTCTGCTTGCATTTTGTTCCGAATTTTGGTCGTATTGACACCTTTAGTAAAAGAAAATATATTGCAACATTTTCTGTGTGACTAAATGAGTCATGATTCTGGGTCTGTGACTCAGCACTTTCAGTTTTGGACTTTCAGTTTCTATTTTAGTGTCTGATCCTTAGTTGTAGCATTTGGAGTCTTGAATTTTGAATTTTTTCTTAATGTTTCAGTTTTGAGAATTTAGTTTCTGTTATGGGCTTTGTGGTTTTCCCCAGTATGTGTGACTGCTCTCTTTGTTTGAGTCAGCCCTGTTCTATATAGTTTGGCTTTTTTCTGCCTCTTGCACGTAACAAAGCTGTGTTTTGAGTTCACGTCTGACTCCCGAGTTCTTCATTTGAGTCCTCACTTCTGTTTCATGACAGTCTGCAGTTAATATGAATCAGAACCAAATTACAGACACATACTTGGTCCAGAAATCCACGATAATCCTCAAAGCAGCTTCTTGTACTACAGCTTACAGTGTAAGCTGTAGTACGAGTAAAAGGCCGCAACACTTTACAGTACTAGCTAATACTTCATCATTTAAAAAGCATTATTCCTCCTTAGCATGTCATTTATAAAACTGAATATTAATGACATTTGGGATAGGCTCCAGCCCTCCCAGTTTTTCAACAAAACACAGCAGCAGCTGTTTCACATGCAGTCTGTCTGCAGCGAAAAGAGGCGGAGCCGTTACTGAGAGGGTCCGCTCAGGTGGAGCGAAAGGAGACGTCCAAAGCAGCAGGGCTTGCTCTTGTAACCACCTTAAAACCTTTACTGGGAAACAGCTGGAGGTCCTTCTTCAACCACCTGATCAGCAACATGAAGAACAGAGGACTTTGTAGCTGCTCCATCCACCGCTGTTTGTTTCACACAGAGAAAAACTGCAGTACGGAAGTTAAAATGTGTAGATGAATTGTTAATACGAAAAATTATTTATTATCCGATTACTTGATTAATTGATGGAATAATCGATAGGATACTCGATTACTACAATAATCAATAGTTGCAGCCCTACTTGTATTCAGAAAATCATAGTCAAACATTACTTTTCAGCACCAGTGGAGCAATGAAAGGGCTTCAAGGAAAAAACTACAATTCCCAGCAAGATGATGTCACTTCCTGTTGCATTAAAATCATTATAATTTATACTTACAACATGGTGGCTGATATTTGAACGTGGAAAATGCTTTTAGCAGCTGACTGATAAAACATCTGGATTATGTTACACTCAAATATTTCCCAGTGAAAATTAAAGTGTTGTTTTGTCTTGAAATACAGAGATGTATTAGGGATGGGTATCAATGCATTTTCTAAAAATTAATATTCACAGACATGAATTATACACACAATCATATACATGAATATGAAATAGTACAAATCATGTGTTCAATTGTTAACTGCATAATATGCAAGACTGTTTTTACTTGCATAGCCAGTTTTAATAACACTGCAGACTGGCTGCAGACCAACATCACTGAATAAATCCAGAAAAGGGAAATGTTTAATATTTGTGAGCAAACATACTGCAGTAATATGAATTCAGTATTACCAGGAACACACAGATATACACTGCTCAAAAAATTAAAGGAACACTTTGAAAACACATCAGATATCAATAAGGGGTGGGGGGTGGGGGGAGAGACAGCCTAAAATGAAAATGAAAAAATAAATAAATGATGCGACAAGCTAGTCCATTTTGCCAAAATTTCATTGCAGCAACTCAAAATGGTACTCAGTAGCCTGTGAACATCAGACCATACTCCTAATGAGATGATGGATGATGTCCTGTGGAATCTCCTCCCAGATGTGGACCAGGACATCACTGAGCACAGTTGGGCTCCATGGTACCAGGCACTGAGCACAGGGCTCACTAGAGGGCATTGGGCCCTCAGGTCACCCTCATTAAGTCTGTTTCTGATTGTTTGGTCAGAGACATTCATACCAGTGGCCTGCTGGAGGTAATTTTGTAGGGCTCTGGTAGCGCCCAGGTATCACATCATGCTACTAGTAGTGACACTGACCCTAGCCAAATGCAACAATAGTCAAAAAAAACATTCAGAAATGATGAGGAGGGGAAAAAAATGTTAGTGGCCTCCACCTGTAAAACCATGCCTGCATTGGGGGTTGTCTCATTAATGCCAAAAGCACCTGAAAATGACTAGCAACCAAGGACGTAACTTTGGGTCCAACATTGGGGGGGGGGTTACCGCCGCCACTTGATAGAGAAAGCAGGTTGGGTGATACCATGTTTTTGTGGGGAGGGGGGGTTACACTACCAAATGATTAAACATGCTAGTGTATATAATATATATATATATTTATATATACAGTGCCTTGCGAAAGTATTCGGCCCCCTTGAACTTTTCAACCTTTTGCCACATTTCAGGCTTCAAACATAAATCTATAAAATTTTATTTTTTTGTGAAGAATCAACAACAAGTGGGACACAATCGTGAAGTGGAATGAAATTTATTGGATGTGTCAAACTTTTTTAACAAATAAAAAACTGAAAAGTGGGGCATGCAATATTATTCGGCCCCCTTGCGTTAATACTTTGTGGCGCCACCTTTTGCTGCAATTACAGCTGCAAGTCTCTTGGGATATGTCTATCAGTTTTGCACATCGAGAGATGAAATTCTTGCCCATTCTTCCTTGCAAAACAGCTCGAGCTCAGTGAGGTTGGATGGAGAGCGTTTGTGAACAGCAGTCTTCAGCTCTTTCCACAGATTCTCGATTGGATTCAGGTCTGGACTTTGACTTGGCCATTCCAACACCTGGATACGTTTATTTGTGAACCGTTCCATTGTAGATTTGGCTTTATGTTTTGGATCATTGTCTTGTTGGAAGATAAATCTCCGTCCCAGTCTCAGGTCTCTTGCAGACTCCAACAGGTTTTCTTCCAGAATGGTCCTGTATTTGGCCCCATCCATCTTCCCATCAATTTTGACCATCTTCCTTGTCCCTGTTGAAAAAAGCAGGCCCGAACCATGATGCTGCCACCACCATGTTTGACAGTGGGGATGGTGTGTTCAGGGTGATGAGCTGTGTTGCTTTTACGCCAAACATATCGTTTTGCATTGTGGCCAAACAGTTCGATTTTGGTTTCATCTGACCAGAGCACCTTCTTCCACATGTTTGGTGTGTCTCCCAGGTGGCTTGTGGCAAACTTTAAAGAGACTTTTTATGGATATCTTTGAGAAATGGCTTTCTTCTTGCCACTCATCCATAAAGGCCAGATTTGTGCCGTGTACGACTGATTGTTGTCCTATGGACAGACTCTCCCACCTCAGCTGTAGATCTCTGCAGTTCATCCAGAGTGATCATGGGCCTCTTGGCTGCATCTCTGATCAGTCTTCTCCTTGTTTGAGATGAAAGTTTAGAGGGACGGCCGGGTCTTGGTAGATTTGCAGTGGTCTGATACTCCTTCCATGTCAATATGATTGCTTGCACAGTGCTCCTTGAGATGTTTAAAGCTTGGGAAATCTTTTTGTATCCAAATCCGGCTTTAAACTTCTCCACAACAGTATCTCGGACCTGCCTGGTGTGTTCCTTGGTCTTCATGATGCTCTCTGCACTTGGAACAGAACCCTGAGACTATCACAGAGCAGGTGCATTTATACGGAGACTTGATTACACACAGGTGGATCCTATTTATCATCATCAGTCATTTGGGACAACATTGGATCATTCAGAGATCCTCACTGAACTTCTGGAGTCAGTTTGCTGCACTGAAAGTAAAGGGGCCGAATAATATTGCACGCCCCACTTTTCAGTTTTTTATTTGTTAAAAAAGTTTGATACATCCAATAAATTTCATTCCACTTCACGATTGTGTCCCACTTGTTGTTGATTCTTCACAAAAAATTAAAATTTTATATCTTTATGTTTGAAGCCTGAAATGTGGCAAAAGGTTGAAAAGTTCAAGGGGGCCGAATGCTTTCGCAAGGCACTGTGTGTATATATATATATATATATATATATATATATATATATATATATAAATATAGCTTATTAAGCAAGACTAAATAGTCATATAGTCATAAGGAGAAACAATTCATTACAACTGACGAATCAAAGATTAATAACTTACTAATGCTTAGTTGTGCTACAACTGGCCTAGGCTGCTGGGGGGTTCCCATTGTGCATTTTCATTCAACTCTTTTTACTCTGTTTATACACATTTCTGTATTTAATCATGTTTCTTGTGTCCTGTCTCTCTTCCTTCACCTCCAACCTGCTGCGGCAGATGACTGCCCCTCCCTGAGCCTGGTTCTGCTCTTTCTTCCGGTTAAAAGGGAGTTTTTCCTTCTCACTGTCGCCTTCTCACTGGTTGTTTTGATTGTTGGGTTTTCTCTGTAACTATTGTAGGGATTTGGCGCTGTATAAATAAAATTGAATGGAAATCTTTAAACATTAAAGCTAATCCAGCCAAGCATCAAGGGACTTTTTGATATGAATGTAAGCCTGTAGGAAATGGATATGTTGACATCTTCTGTTAGGTTGCACTAGCTACTTTGTTACATAGACGGATATACAGAAGAGGAACACAAAACAATATACTGCCAGATCATGCTGCTTTGGTGTTAATGAAATTAACAGCAGGTGCACTAGAGGGCAACAATGAGACAGGTGGAGGCCACTGACAATTTTTTCCTCCTCATCTTTTCTGACTGTTTTTTTCACTAGTTTTGCATTAGTGTCAGTGTCACTACTGGTAGCATAAGACCATACCTAGAGCCTACAAAGGTTGCACAGGTAGGCCAACTTCTCCAGGATGGCACATCATTATGTGCCATTGCCAGAAGTTTTGATGTGTCTCCCAGCATAATCTCAAGAACATGGAGATTCCAGGAGACAGGCAGTTAGTCTAGGAGAGCCGGACGGGGCTGTAGAAGGTCCTTAACCCATCAGCAGGATCGGTTTCTGCTCCTTTGTGCAAGGAGGAACAGGATGAGCACTGCCAGCACCCCACAAAATGGTGACCTGCAGCCCCTGGTGTGAATGTCTCTGACTAAACAACCAGAAACAGGCTTCATGAGGGTGGCTTGAGGGCTCAACATCCTCAATGTCTGGGACCGTGGAGCCCGAATGGCATTTGCCATAGAATACCAGAATTGGCATGTCCACCATGGGTGCCCTGTGTTTCTCGCAGATAAGTGCAGGTTCAACCTGAACGCATGTGACAGACGTGAAAGGGTCTGGAGAAGCCGTAGAGAACCTTATGCTGCCTGTAACATTATTCAGTTTGGTGGTGGGTCAGTGATTGGTGGGGTTCCTCCTGGCGCATGACAATGCCCGGCCTTATGTGGCGAGAGTATGCAGACAGTTCCTGGAGGATGAAAGAATTGATACCATTGACTGGCCCCCACACTCGCCTGAACTAAATCCGATAGAACACCTCTGAGACATTATGCTTCATTCTGTCCAACGCCACAAGGCTCCACCTTAGACTGTCCAGGGGCTCAGTGATGCCCTGGTCAAGATCTGGGAGGAGATCCCTTAGGACAAATCCATCTTATTAGGAGCATGCATCGACTTTGTCAGGCATGCAGACAAGCATGTGGGGGCCATACAAACAACTGAGTACAATTTTGAGTTGTTGCAATGAAATTTCTGCAAAATGGACTACCTTTCTGCATCATTTTTTCACTTTCATTTCTCAGGGTGTCTTTAAATTCAGCCTCTGGGATTTGATCATTTTCATTTTTCATCAAACAATGCGGCATCCCTTTGTTTTCCGAACACAGTCCACATCACTATAGAAATCCAGCATAATTTTTTTCCCCCATAACGATCTGATATCACTATGATGCAGTATTCATTGTAAATAATTGTGACTGTTTGGTTTTCATTGTTAAACAGCATTTTAGGGCATTTAGGGAGCAATGGAGGAGGTTGTGCTTCACATTTATGTTTAAAACTTTGCTCCATCATCTGAGTGACAATTGACATTTATTAGATGAATGTAAAACATGTTTAGTCTGTGTGAGCAGCTGTTTCTAGTGATCCACTTCTTTGGTGCCTCTGGTGGTGGAGTTGAGTATAGTGGTAAGCTTGTGTATCACCCCATTTAACCTTTATGTATGCGCAACGATGGAAAACAACTAACTGTAAGCTATGTTCGAGGCCACGAGGCACTTTCTGTGTCTTCATCATGAGGCAGGTGCCCACAGGAGTGTGAGAAGAAAACTCCCCGACTGGACAAAGACTGTATCCACACAGAAGCATAAAGGAGCTGTTCCTTTTCTGTTCTGCGTCTGGTATGAAGACTGTTCTTGTAGTGTTAATAAATAACAGAAAGTCTGTTTATTTTTCCATAATGCTATTTCAAAATCTGAGTTTAAAAGAGGAACAAAATCCATAGTCAAAACAATAGCTTAATGCACCATCATCCTCAGGTTTGACTGGAACGTGAAGCTGTCTGTTTGGCAGAGGGGGGGAGGAACCCTTGGCTGCAGAAGAGTGGAGATAATTTATACTGAAGAATTTACACATTCTATACAAATAAATAAATAAAATACTGAGTACCATTTTAAGTTGCTACAATGAAATTTCAGCAAAATGGACTAGTCTGCTGCGTCATTTTTCCACTGACTTCCTTTCATTCCTAACACATTACCTAGTTCATATCAGTCCATATCAGTATAGATGTCAGCATGATTTTTTTCCCCATTGTCATCTGATGGGTTTTCAAAGTGTTGCTTTAATTTATTTTTTTGAGCAGTGTAGAAACGCTCATTATAAGAAATGAAGAAAATCATTTGAAAACACACACATGCACACACACACTCACTCACTCACTCACAAACAACAAAATAAATAAAAATATATGCATTTCACATTAATTTTATTGAGAATTTCACCATTTTTTTTCATGGAAAATAACTCATTCGTGACATGAAATCATTTAAAACATCCTCTACTCAATAAATAGCTGCCTTCAAATAACTACCACAGAAGTTTAAATTAAATAAAAAATACATTTACATACTCAGAACAAAAAATTTAAGTAAGCACTGACTTTCAGTGGCCTCTGACACGACGATGGTGGAGTTTCTTACACGGGAACTAATGGTGGTAAAATCATTGTCACTGTACCTGCAGAAAAACGATTTAACCATCTGTACACCGCGCCTTCCTCCATCCAAAAATCATTTAAAAAAATGAGCTCTTTAAGGCAGTCAGGCGAAAAATTAGCATCAACCAGTCCAGAAAAAACTATTCACAACATCAGGACCTGTAACACTGCAGTCCTGAAACCAAGCATGATAAAGTATACACATGATAGAGTACTGTGATTACTTTTCTGTTGTATGTAAAATGAAATGTAATGTTCTGTAATTCAAGTACTTAGTTATTTTCTTACATTTTCAATCAAGCAATCCATCACTGTTAAATAAACTACATGGACAAAAGTATTGGGCCACATCTCTGAATCTTTGAGCTTAAAATCAAGCACCCATCCATCATTTTGTGAAAGAATGGGTCATTCTGAAGAGCTTAAGCAGCTCCTGTAGGTGGAATGTGTAAGTGACACAGTACTTTTATTCATATAGTGTATGTTACCATAGTTTACTTGTGATAGTCAGGGTAGCTAGTGTGATGGCAGAGAGGACCGTGTTTACACTGTGAAAAGATTCACATTATTTTCTGCTGAAGTGATACTAAGTGTCTATGGGCTATTAAGGTGGCATAAATATTGTCATAAATATATGAAATGAACAAAAAATGGAATAAATCCCCCCCAGAGTTGTTGAAACCTGAAGATAAATATTTATGGAATGTTATATTTCCCTCAGAGCTGACTGGCTGTCATGAATCCTGCATCTTATTTTGTCCTGCTAGTTAGGCCTTCCGTCTGCTCTCAGCCCTCCTGTTTCACTGGCTTATAGCCATCACCAGAGGGCTCCAGTGATCTGCCTGCTGACATCAGAGCGAACCCCTGCAGCATAGGACTTGGCTGAAGGTGCAAAGCTGGTCTCAAACCTGGCCCACATAAGTTCAATGGCAGTTGTGGAAAAGAGAGCAAGGAGCATGGTAAAGCACTGGGAGGATGAGGTGGAAACAGGAAGTGTGTAGATTCAGTGGACTTATCAACATCCTCCATGCTCTCATCCTGACTCATCTGCTCCTCTCCCCCACTGCTAACCCCTGAATCCAAGCTGGGAAGCTCTGGGCTGTCAGCCGGCGGCTTCTCAACTCGCTCGTAATCGGAACAAACCTGAATAAACTTGTCAAATTTACCTCCAAACAACTTCTGAAAACCTGTCTTTAGTTCATTCTCTCCCTCTTTCTCATCCTCACCCTCTGGATCCTCATCATGGCTGTCAGTCATGTTCATGCTATCTGCCTCCATGCTCTCTTCGCTGACCTCTTCACAACTGGACATGCCTGAGTCTAGACTCTGGAGCCTAAAGCGATCAGTGTTGAGCTTCTCAGACTTCTCATAGTCTGAAATCACCTGCACTGGCTCACTGTTGCTGCTGCCTTTGAGAAGCAACTTTAGCAGCTCATTTTCTTTCTCTCTCGCTTCGTTGCTCTCCTGTTCTGTGCTTTTTCCTTCAGCTCGAGTACCAACAGGACCATAAGGTGTGTCAGTCGCACACGGCTTCAGATTCCCAGCAGTGAGTGAGGAAATGGGAGGAGTACAAAGCTCAGAGTAACTTGGGTTAGAGAAGCTGGAGCTGGTGGAGTCAGAGTTGCCTTTGTTTATCACGATCTTTTCATCTGGCCTGCAGGCTGTGACAGCATCCACAGAGGAGGTTAATTCTACTGTGATCATTTCCACTGGTTTCAAGGAGTGGAAGGATTCACTGGTGAACACACGCTGGAGGAGAGAGAGGTGAGAGAGCAGGAGAAGGGATGAGAAGGGTAAAAAATACAGAAGACGTTCAATCTGGACTTTAAGAAAAGGATTTAAATGTTTTTTTGTTTGTTTTGTGTTTGTGCACATACTGCACTTTTTGAATCTTGAGCCTTTTGGATCATAAAGGTCATGTTTGTCACTGGATCAATGAGTAATTTTGTCTGTCTGATTGTGTTGTCTGCTGTATGCATATGATGCTCCGTAATGCTGTCTTTTCATGATGCATCCTGTGTTGGTCTGTTTTTTTGAAGCTGCACTAATCTAATTTTTATTTTTTTTAGATAGTAATGACAGGCTCTGTAGATCCCTGCTGGTTTATATAAAGTTAAACATTCAAAGCAACAGACAAATTAATAAATGACTCACAGTCACATGTGTCCAAAATATAAACTGATGTAATTTTGATTCTGTGATTTTATAGTTAACATTAAAGAAATATTAAAAAGTCTGTATGCTTACCTTAAAATGTACGTCCTGCAGGAAGGACTTTCTTGGGTCTGGTATGGGCGGACCTGTGATTGTCTTTACCACGTAAACCCTGAGACAACAGAATTACACCCTGAACCAGAGCTGCCAGAAAGTCTCACAAATACCTCAAATCAGAATAATTGATCATAATACGTATATTTGGCATTGGGATAGTTTGAAAAAATACTGTGTAACCCAGTGTTGCTGTGTTTGCTTACCAGGTTTTGTTAGTGCTGAAGAGTATAACTGACAGCAGTACCACAACACTTACTACAATTATGTACACAAAATGTGTAGGAACACCTGAAACACAGGACAGCGCAAGTCAACTCAGAAACATGAGAAAACAGGGCTACACAGTCAGCTCCATGAAATAGAGACAATTTTGCTTCTGTAAGCCCATACAGTGGATTTAAATTAAAGCACTCCAGATGTGGTTGAGGGATTAAAGAGAAATATTGCATCAACTGAAATTATATAACAAATGTTTTTAGATATTCCCTCCATTGTCACAAACCCAATCCTCAGACCTAGAGCCCGCAGTGCGCGCTGAGAGAGCAGTTAAATAAACTTCACCTGCCCAAGTATAACCATGTTAAACTTAAAACTTCATGTAGGAGTGCACCTACGCATTCAACACAGAGCAATCATGCTCAGCAGGACTCAGTGTGAAAGGTATGTTTGGTGAGGTGCTGCTTTTTCCTGTACCTGATGATGACTTTATTTTTCCTACTGGTGACACCCATGATGCAGTGGGGCTCCAGTCACTCCAGGCTCCCTCACGGCTCCGAACAACAGACTGCACTCGAACTCGTGCCTCGTACCTCTCGTCTCGTATCAGCAAATCTTGGTCCAGCTCGGCCTTGCACTCATATTCACACTGAATGCCAATTTTTTTCTGCACAGCAGGATCCTGACAGACAAAGAAACCAGTGTGGGGTTGAGGATGAATCTAGCTTGGATTTCACACAACCACAGGACATGGATCACACACACACGTTTAAATGAGCACTTTCAAGAACTCCCTGCTCAGCTTCATGCTTAAACTCGTTCACATCGTGACACAAAATCGAAACTTACGCTCCACGACTGACTCTGCTGTTTCCACTGCACTTCACTGTTGTATAAGTCGATCATTGAATAGTCGGTGAGGTGGGACAACCAGGAAACAGTGGTGAAGTTGACTTCTGGTCTTCCTGTAGGATTCACCCTTACTGCAAGAACACACACACACACACACACACACACACACACACACACACACACACACACAGACACACACACACACAGTTTGCTTTAGGTCACTGTGAACAGCTAATATTGTAAGTCACAAAGAGGCAGCACTATAGATTTCACTCACTGTGACAAGATGGTTTGTAGGAAGTGTTTACAGGTTCCACATGGTTACAGCTCAGATTAAAGGTCAACACATGGAAACTGGAAAACTGGGGAAAAAAATGTTTGAAAAGTACATTACTATCAGAAAACAATGAAAAACTAATGAAGATCTAAATTAGCTGGCAAACTTAAACTGTTTTGATTTAAAGCTACAGAAAATAATGGCAATGTAAATCTATAAATGATGTACACGTGCTTATGAGCTAACAACAAGTATTTAAAACAAAGTTGTATTAATAGAAACGTTGATTGCTCAGAGTGGACTATAATCCATCCACTTTCCAAACACTGATTATACTTAGGGGCTCAGAGGGGCTTATTTTTCCCCCAGTTGTCACAGCACAAAATGAACAAAATGACCACAGGGGTGGGTACCCTTATTCTTCTCCTTAATTTAAGGTAGATCATTATTTCAGTGGTGAATGCTACTGAACATGTGAAAGTGTATGTGCAGGTATACCCTGTGAGAAAAAAGGGTCCAGAATGTGCTAAACACTCAGTTTGGATAATGTCAGAGAGGAGACGTCCTTAATATGATCATCTCAGGCGTATAGCACAGCTGTGAGCGCACTGGCCCCTCCCACCTGTAGTTTAAACCTTCTGTTTACAACTTGCAGCCAATCAGATAATAAAAATGACAGACTGGAAGAGCAATGAGCTAAACCAGGTTATTTCAGACCGAAGATGAACAGAGGAGCTGCATGAAGGCTCAGTATAAAATAACCCCCACCCCTCTTCTGACTAACATTTGAATGTCTCAAAATAGCTCGAACTGTGAGTCATACAAAGCTACTCTAGTAGAATGTAAGGATAAAACTTGAAAGGACACTTCTGCATTTTGAGAACTTTGCAATAATATTGACACAACTCTGCATCTATACAGATGCTATAATTAGCTTTTACTTCAAATACAGAACAGGGAAAAGTAAAAAAAAAAAGTAAATAAAACCTGACATTTAGCATTTTTAAAGCCCTCTGCTTACTGCCCTCTCTCTCGCTCTCCCCATCTGTCTCTCTTTCTTTTAAACTTAAACGTTAACCATCCATTTAATAATTTAGAGGTGATTTATTTATTTTTCTCGTGTACAGATTTTAAACATATTAATAATAAACTAGATATGCAACAACAGTTATATTTGCTCACACACTCACAATGTAGTCAGATTCAAAGATCAGCGAGCACGTCTTTAGGGCTGGTCTGGAGATGTCATCAGGCTCCAGGTGACAGGAAGCACTGTAAGACCTGAGAATAATAATTTTAATTTAATTTTGCTGTAGATGATGTTATTAATGAAGGGTGTGATTTATGTATAATGAGTATTTTGTGTCTAGGTTTGCTTTTTGTGACTGCTGTCCTTACCAGTTGCGACCTTGATACTTGGCGTGTATTGTGCATGCGGCGTCTGTGCGATCAGTCACGTTTGTGCTGTTCCACAAGCATGTGATGTTTTTACTGTAGTCATTGTAGCAAGTGAGATCTGTGAGGAATAAAACAGGAGAGATGGAATGAAAAGGGAGCGGCTGCAGCCAACAACAGGTCTTAAAATCAGTTAAAAAATATAAGTCAAGGAAAATAAATAAATGAATAAATGGACTAACTATCTGGAAGGCTGGGACAGTCATCACTTCTGCAGACCAGCAGCAGAGGAAGCAGAATAAACAGGGAAAGGGATTTCTTATCTCTCTCCATTTATCCAGTCATCAGTTTTCTTTCTTGGAGACCCAAGAAAGACCCAAGTTTGTTCCCAAAGTTCGGTGACTGGAAGATTTGAAGGCTTGCACTTGCTTCACGGTTTGACTTACTGCGTCCCGATTCTTCTCATCCTGCAGGGGTCAAAAATAAATGAATAAAAAAGTTGAACAAAATCATGTGGCTGGTGACACATGTCACTCTGCTTCTTTATTTTGACCAGTTGGTCACACACACACAAAAAAAACTGCTGGCCACAAATACAACAACAATAAGTAGTGACATAAACAGTGGGCGGAAAACAGAAATAGAAGAGTTTCAGATCCTTCCTCACTCCTTCGTGGTTCAGCTGATACAGACAGAGAAAAGAGCTGCACAAATGTGAGTCCTCTCGCAAAAATAGTATAAATTCACACTGAGGATGTGAGACTTACAAGTTCAAATATAGATCAGGCGAGCTCGTCAAAATCAGCATCAAACACAATTTAAATGTTGAAATGTTTCACTGGCTGATTTAAAGAGGCTTGACAATATAGCTTGAGTCCTGCTCTTTTTAGAGCAGAATAAGACCAGCTCTTTCTCTGAAAAAGATTGCATTCATACTCAGCTGTTAAAATGGACAACAGAAATAAATATTCTGCTCAAATTCTCCTTTACATGCAGCCATGCATACTGCAATTAATATAAAACTTTCCCCCCGTTTTTCATTCCTTTGTTTGTAAAGATCCAAATTGGGATAATTGTGCACATCCCAAAAAAACAGTTGATAGTCTGAAAGACTAGTTTCGGCATTTGAATCTTTAAATAGACAACAATCAGCAAAAAGTTTTGAATAATGTGCAGTTTAAAAATCAAACAACTCTTTTATTAAAACAATCCCCCCACATTAAAGCACAGATGCTGCCTGTTAAGACTTCAGTCAGTGACTTACCTGCTGGTTGAGCTGCGAATGATCTGCTTCAAACTGCTGAGCATCACATGAGGGGTTTTTCTCTAATGTACCAGCAGCACCGTATCAAACAGATAAGATTAAATAAAAAAAGAGAAGTTAATTCTTTGACGGTCACTGCCAGAAATTCTAGAAAATCTAGACGATCTCAATTCGAATCCACATCCCTCTTCTGACTATGATTTGAACTCAAAATTTACATTCACTTCTGAGTATATTCTTCTGAGAAGAATATTAACTGTTGAGTGCAGTTTCCTCTAATCCTTCAGCTGATAAATAAAGTTGCATTTAATAGTACCTGCTGCGCACCTGTCTGTGTAACTACAAGCTGATACATGTAAACATGTGGTCAGGTGGAAACTGGCTACTTCTGGGTTCATGTTTCAGTTTTTATTGTCATTGTTATTCATTATTCACGTTCCTTCAGCTTAGTACAGCCTGTCACAGCCCATTTTTTTCGTTTTGTTTTTTTTTTAATCACATACAGAAACATGCATACGCACGGTGTGACATTTATAAATGTTAGCAGTTGCTGGGTTCGCGTGTGACATTTAAACGCTGTGAAAAACAGGATGAAAAGGAAAATGTGTTTGTGTGGATTTGTGGTTTTTGTGGTTTTGCAGCCAACTGCAGGCTGACCCACAAACACCCACACTCTGACCTGAAACTTTCATGTTTGTCTGTAAAGACTTTTTAAGTATTTTATCTTTGCAGGAACACATTTATGTTGAAGCAAACTTTTCTTATTATAGTGATCAATACAACATGCATAAAGTTCATACAGCTTTCAGTACTTTATAAGTTTATAGTCTCGTTCATCACATTATATATTTCCTAATTTTACTCTGCAGCATGATAGCAACCTCAAACCTGCTTCAGCCAAAACCTGCAGCATAGCTCTTAAGGATTGCACGAATTGCTGCTGTTTAATATGCAATGTGACATTTTAAGCTGTTAAATCATTAATTGATACATGTTTTTGTTGCCTGTAAAAAAAATAAAAACTGCTCTTCTCCTTTTTCTAACCAAACCTTTGCACACTACTGTTGTTCCTTCCATTTCCGTGCACAGGGGAAAGCACACATTCTCGGTGCTTCTCCGGTCACCTGTTTATGAGGTTTAATAAAGGTCAAAATGTTTTTTCTGAGAACTGAAATGTTCCATTATTCTGACATGTTCACTTCCTGTAAAGACATGTCTTAAAAAAAGCTTTATCTGATTGCACTCTACGATTTATAAATTCAAGTATTCAGTTTCCAGTTACGCACATTTTAAGAAATAGCTAATCAGGAAGTTGATAAGCTTGACAAGAGATACTTTGTTTAAAAATAAACTAGTTCTCAGTTGAGACAAAGTGTGAAAGGGGGTAAGCTGCACTAACTAGATCCTCTGAAAATGTACTATTAGATTCAAATCAGGCTGCAGCCTAAAAGTAGAATTAGTTCCATCCTGGTGTACTCTTACAGATACCAAAGTTCATATAAAAAAGGACTGAGAACTCTGTAGAGGGTTCTTTTAGGGTGACAATGTGGCATGTAGTGATCCAGTAAAATCACAGCCCTGAAATTGTACAGAATAAAAAATAGAAATACAAGTGAAGACAGGCGTTGATGGACCAGACTTCCTGTGGCACATTATGTTATGAGAATGCTTATATTTGATTTTTTTTCTCGGTTGTTTGTGCATACAGAATTTCTGACCACATAAACCTACCCGACCTCTGCAATGCATTGCTGCTTCTCAGATCTAAAAAGCTGCATTGCAGTCACAGTAAACTGTAGCAGACAGTGAATCAGGGCACATGTGGGTAGCTAACTGAGAACTAGCTGGTTTATTCCGTGCATCATTAGCTACTCACTGAATCCCTAAGATCCTCTAAATTGAATCCACTCAGACAGTTTCCAGTTTTTTTTTTTCACATCACAATGACTCTTGTGTTTGTTGTGGCGTTCCACAGGGTTCTGTGCTAGGGTTCACCTTATTCATGAAATATTAAATTTAAGCATGTCTTAAAGACATAAAGGTCTGGTTGATGTGAAATTTTTTGCTCTTAACTTTAGACAAAACTGAACTCATTGTATTGATATTATGTATAGAATACAGACTGTAGACAGATTCACTGTATTTACTTTGGATGGTATTTCCTCGGCCTCAAGCATTCCTACTTTGACAAACCTTGGAGCATTCTTGTGACATTTACAATGTCCTCAAAGCAAGTCTTTCAGCCTTCTTTCAGCTGAGCAATGTTGCCAAAATGAGCCTCTAATTGCTGTCCAATAAGCAACTCTCTTCTACTCTCCTTTCTTTCTCTGTGATCCTACTGCATATAATTTTGTGCCTTCTCTCTTCCATAGTTTGGTATCTTCCTCTGTCCTACTTGTGTACCTGTCTGCAAGTTTATTTTTTACTCAATGAATAAAATGAAAAATGTTTAAAAGTAAACTCTAGTAAATTAAATAATAAATAATGGCTGAACCAAATAATAGACATTTAAATAATACACTAGACAGAGAACGACAGATAGATAGTGCCAGACCAACTTCACAGCCTTTGGGCAGTATGTTTATCTTATTTATGACCTTCTCTGTCTTGGAGAAGAATATGTTTATCTTATCCCTCAAGGTTTTGCCAAAACATGAACATCTGTGTCTAAGGTGGGAAGGGTGTGTGTAGGTCATCGCACTCTGTTGCTAAGGAGAATAAAACTGCCAAGTCATGATTAGGAATATGGGAGACGGGAAGGTGTGTGTCTTTTATGGAGCTTTTAATGCTGATTGGAGAGGCTTGTGCCATGATGCCGGAACCAACCATTCGACGAACCAATCTGAGAAGGCCAAGTCTAAACCAAGTCTAAACCAACTGTTTCTGAATTGATAGTGCTTGTAGATAGCGCTTGCAGTATAAAATTGTTATGTTTAGCTTAGAGCTTCTGAGGAAGGGAGCACAGACAGCTGGCAGGGAAGGCCTGTCTCCCTGAACAAGATTTGCCCACATGTACAAATGATATCTTCTGATTCTTTAATAGATTAAATGTTACCATTTTTTTTAATTAAAGGGTTTCAGGTGTCTTCCTTCACAAATAAAAACACTAACATTACACTAACAAACACTAACAATCTCCAGCTCCAGAAACTCATGTTTCTGATCACTGCCCCACCAACTTCCCCACTGTTATTTGCTCACTGCTCATTTTTTCATCTTTCTTCCACACCAGCTGACCAAGACAAAAGAGTTGGCCAGTTAAGGTCATGACCTGTCAAGTGCCTGGAGATGACTTATAATTAGTTAGTTAGTTAGTTAGTGTAGTTAATGCAGGAAAAGCACAGGTGAAACAAATGAAGATGAACCAGGATCCTTGACACAGCTGTGCTCTGGTGAATTTTTTGAAGTTCATAAGACTCAGGCTCATAAGACTCTGTAGTCATGAGATACTGGTCAAAGTCATACTGGACAATCGTCAGACTTTCCCAACTGATGGGAGATTTGAGTGATTCAGTTCAGTTGACCACTTATCGAAGTAATCATGAAAAAAAAACCCACTTTGTTAATCACATTAACTAATCAAGTTTTCTTTTCTTGCCTCACTTTATCACACTATCTTCGAAGAGTTTTCACATTAAGCATATTCTCTTTATATCTTTCCTCTTCTGACTTCTGGACTTCCCCTGTACTGGTCCTATAGCAAAGTGAAAAAGCTGACATTCTTTGATCTCATTTTCTCTTTCCTTTTTTTCTCTCTTTCCTAACTCACTTTACTGAGACACAAGCAAGAAAAACAACCGCAAAACTGCATACAAATACACACCAACGACACAAACCACATCCTAACCCCTTAGTCTTCCCAGAAAGGTACACTTGTTTCCAATAACAAAAAAAAAACAACTAATTCACTATCCAGAAAGTGTGTTCTTCACTTCTTGAGCTACTCTTTTTCTTCATATTGCTGGTGCAGGCATTTCTGAGGCTATAGCTTCCAAGAGGTGCTAAAGGAGCTGATGTCAGCCCTGCTAGCACTTAATACTGACGGCTGAGGTAACATGTTTCACTAACTCCTGTGGACATAATGATCTTAACTGATTCCTAATAGCAATCATCTCAAGCCCCGCTTACACTACACAGGACTAGAGATTGGTCTATAAGCCCATGGCAACCCAAATGACGGTTAGATGGTTGGTGCAAGGGGATGCACTGGTGGTTGCTGGGAGTGGTGGTGGTGGTGGTGCGGGGGGTCGCTGACTGGTTTGACTGGGGCTTTTTGTTGTTGATGCAAATTTTCAACCGAACAGAGGCAGTAAGGATGTTTGTTGCTCTATGAAGAGCCAAAGCGAGGGCAGTTGGTGGAAGCTGCACTCATTTACTGTAAGTCATTCATGTGTTGGAAACCTGATCAATGATCCGCAGGTGTTGTTTATGGTGCATGTCAGCAGAGGGAAGTGCAAAGCTCAGTTGTTTTATATTATCAGTTACTTGGAAATGTGATGGCCGGGTTGATTATGCAGCTACTTGCTGTAATCATAACCGAAATGTTGAAGGTGGGAGAAATCAGCATAGCATAGCAGCATGTGGGAGTAAGTGGTATATCTTGAAACAGCAGCAGCAGCAACAGTATGACTGATCAGCATGAAGTGACACATAAATTTATACACACATTCAATAAATCCCCTGACTTTTTTTCTCTCAATGTTGCCGGCAGGTATAAATATGTGCATTTGAGCCCTAACATTAGCTGTTTGACAAACTTTGTAAAGTGTCAAAGTTGTTGGTTGGTAACATCAACATGATAACCTGGTTGTTGCTTAGTTAGCATGCCGACGTATTTCAAACCACGACCCCAAAAAACCTGCTCGTGTGCATGGAGAACTTTTGTTTATTGGGCAAAACTGTTCACACTAACCCTTTAACTGTGGCTCCCTTTCTTTCTCTCTCTCCTCACTCCTCCACACTGTTTTGCTCCTTTAAACTTCTGCCTCCTTCCCCCCACCTCACCCACACATCTGAGTTCCTGTGTCTGTTAGAGCACACATTTATGTGTCAGTATTTCAAAAACACAGCGTTAGTTAGGTCTCTTACTGGGACGAGTCTTTCAATGTGAAAATCACACGTACAGCCTTTAAATGTCAATATGTTTCTTTCTAAACACACTTGGACATTATTTTGTATAAAGACAGTAGGTGAGCATTAACTTGCTACAGTTTTATCAGCTGGATTAAAATGCAAAAAAAGAAAGAAAAAAAAAGGGCTTTCCCTTTTAATCACACACAAATGTAATCTAACCAGACTCTTCTAAGCTGTCTTCAGAAGAGACAGCTTTATCACTGTCTCCATCACGGCCGTGACTGCTACGTTATCATTTCTCACCACAGGCTCATTCATTTTAAACACTAAAAATCATGTTTGATCTACGTTACAAAAGAGCTACTAAACCAAGCCAAAAATCAGATTAAGAACCTACCGCTCCAGAGTTGTTCAGTGGTCTGCCTTTTCTATGTCTGTAGAGTTATTCAGACTGTAACCTAAACATTTCTTTGACTAAACCTTGACTGTCTGTCTGAGTGACGTGTTGGAAATTGTTTCTGAGAAAAGAAGATGCTGCGGTGCAGTGGTTTCCCTTGGGGTAGAAACTTGGTGACATTCTATCAGTGTGTCAAGAAATGTATAACACGGTGAAAACCCCTTCTTTTCTATGTTGGCATACTTTACTTTCTGTTCCCTTTGAACTGAGTTTCTATTATTTGTTACCTCAAAAAGTGCTGTAGTACTATGACTTGGTAAGAAGTGAAAGTAGCGTCCTTTTCAAAGTAGTGCTTCACAACAAACCAACAAACAGACTATAATTTCATGCCTCTGTTTTATTTACTTGGGTAACTTAAATGATAAGTGCCACTCTTTTTAAGGCCAGTTTAAATGAGTAGTTGGGAAACCTGCTTTCTTACTGAGAGTTTGATGGAAAGATTGATATATCTTATGTCTACACAGGTTAGCTTAGCAAAGGATAAAGTCTGGAAACAGGGGAAACAGCTAGCTTGGCTTCCAGGACCTCTAAAGTTTACTAAATAAGCTAAATGGTTAGTTTAAACTTTGCAAAAGGTGAAGTGTGAAAACATATATTTCTTTTCTTATCTGGCTTTTTTGTGGGTAAAAAAGCAATGTTGCTACTACTGCAATCACACTGCGTTTGTCTGTTACTGAGTAATATTGCACATCAATGCTCTAAATTTAGTTTTGTTCTTGCATGCACGCATCCCACTGCGGTTTGCTGGAGACAGGATATGAGTGGCAGAACGGTCTATACTACATTATTAGAATTTATTCAATGAAAGAACAAGAATGTGATTGTAAGATGCAAACTGTACCCAGGCAATAAGCAACCATCCACTGCTGCTGGTGTTCCATCAGTGTGGAAAGGACTTTGAAATATGAGGTGCAAAAGTGTGTGAGTGTTTGAGTGCATGTGTGTGTGTGTGTGTGTGTTTTCAAGTTGCAAGTATCACACCCTTTCGCACACAGCTGACAAAAATAAACAGCCTAAACTTAACTCAATTAGACCTCACATCCTAAAAAATATACCATGGTACATGCAGTGTTTTAACACAAATATTGCAATATTTACACCTCTGCCATGTGATAGGGCGCACACACTGGTAAGCAAATTCATTATGAAACCATTAAAAAGGAGGTCAGTATTACAACCACAAAGTCTCGTGAGACACAGCAGTCAGGGTATACAAGAAGCCCATTTGTGCACAGCTGGTGAGAACCTGTCCAAATATTTATATTTCACCAGGCCCAAAAGCCAAATTTGCACAGTATACAACATAGTCAAGGACAAAGATAGTAATGTGAAATCACTGCTTAATGAAAATGTTAAACTACTCAGCGGGAGCTCATAAAAGGCCAAAGTGTTACCTTCATCCAGGTGCAATGATATAATACTCCAAATGTGACTCAGAGGTTTAGGTGATAAATTTCCTCATGAGGGTCAGTGAGAAGATTGTTCTTCTTATGTCAGCTGTTCCCTTCAGGGGTCGCCACAGCGGATCATCTGCCTTCATCTCATCCTATCCCTACCATCCACTTCTGCCAAACCAACCCTCTGCATGTCCTTCACTACATCCATGAACCTCCTCTGTGGTCTTACCTCTTCTCTGCACATGTCCAGGTCAGGACTCTGTGCAGGCCAGTCAAGTTCTTCCACACCAAACTCACTCATTCATGTCTTTATGGACCTGCTTTGTGCACTGGTGCTCAGTCATGTTAGAACAGGAAGGGGCCATCCCCAAACTGTTCCAACAAAGTTGGGAGCATCAAATTGTCCAAAATGTCTTGGTTGGTGACATCAGTTTACTGTACACCTCAGCATCTGCTGACTCCACTCTGTGATTTTGGGGATTTTTTGGAATATTTAGTAGCAGGGACGTCTCAAGACTGTACTTGAGACAGGTGGCATTCTATCACAGTACCAAGCTGGAATTCACTGAGCTCCTGAGAGTGACCAATTCTTTCACAAATGTTTGTAGAAGCAGTCTGAAGTGATGTGAACACCTAAATTCAATCAGTCCACCAAAATTACTCCATTGGCCACCAGGAGGTTGTAGTGTCTGACACACCTACAGTGGATATAAAAAGTTTACACACCCCTGTTCAAATGCCAGGTTTTCGTGATGTAAAAAACAACAACAGCAAGACAAATAATTTCACAACTTTTTCCACCTTTAATGTGACCTATAACCTATACAATGCACTTGAAAAACAAACTGAAACCTTTAAAGGGGAAAAATATAAAATAAAAAACTTAAAATAACCTGGCTGCATAAATATGAACACCCTTAAACTAGTACTTTGTTGCAGCACCTTTGGCTTTTATTACAGCACTCAATCTTTTTGGATGAGGGCCTATCAGCGTGGCACATCTTGATGTGGCAATATTTGCCCACTCTTTGCAAAACCGCTCCAAATCTGACAGATTGGGAGGGCATCTCCTGTGCACAGCCCTCTTCAAATCACCCCACGGATGTTCAACGGGATTCAGGCCATTCCAAAGCCTTAATCTTATTCCGGTGAAGCCATTATTTTGTTGATTTAGATGTGTGCTTTGGGTCATTGCTGTGCTGAAAGATGAAGTTCCTCTCCATCTTCAGCTTTCTAACAGAAGGCCGAAGGTTTTGTGCCAACACTGACTGGTATTTGGAACTGTTCATAATTCCCTCCACCCTGACTAAGGCCCCAGTTCCAGCTGAAGAAAAACAGCCCCAAAGCATGAAGCTGCCACCACCATGCTTCACTGTAGGTATGGAGTTCTTTTGGTGATGAGCAGTGCTGTTTTTGCACCAAATATACCTTTTGGAATTATGTCCAAAAAGTTCAACCTTGTTTTCATCAGACCATAACACTTTTCCCACACACCTTTGGGAGATTTCAGATGTCTTTTTGCAAAATTAAGCTGGGCTTGGATGTTTTTCTTTGTAAGATAAGGCTTCCATCTTGCCACCCTACCCCATAGCCCAGACACATGAAGAAGACGGGAGATTGTTGTCACATGTACTGCACAGCCAGTACTTGCCAGAAATTTCTGCAGCTCCTTCAGCGTTGCTGTCGGGCTCTTGGCAGCCTCCCTGACCATTTCTCTTCTCGTCTCATCATCAATTTTGGACGGACGTCCTGTTCTTGGTAATGTTTCTCCACTTGATGATGACAATCTTCAGTATGTTTCATGGTACATTTAATGCCTTGGAAATTCTTTTGTAGCCTTCACCTGACAGATATCTTTGAAAAATGAGATTCCTCTGATGCTCTGGCAGCTCTCTGCAGGCCATGGCTTGTGCTGGAAGATGTGGCTACAAAAATGTCAGGAAAATCCTGCTAGAACAGCTGAACTTTATTTGAGGTTGATCAGTGGCACTTTAATTGGTGACAGGTGTGTGCTGACTCCAATTTAACATGAGTTTGAATGTAATTGGTTAAATCTGATTACAGCCACACACCCAGTTATAAAAGGGTGTGTATACTTATGCAACCACATTATCTCAGTTGTTTATTTTTACTTCACCTCCCTCAAAGATTTCTGTTTGTTTTTCAATTGCATTGTACAGGTTATAGGTCACATCAAAGGTGGAAAAAGTTGTGAAATTATTTGTCTTGCTGTCATTTTTTTTACATCACAAAAACTTGGCATTTGAACAGGGGTCTGTAGACTTTTTATATCCACTGTATGTGAAACTGCATGTATGTTGTCTCCTAAACAGATACGAAAATTCCAGCCAGGAATGTTATAGATATTATAACTTATAGTATAGATGTTAAAGCATATATAAGGTTGAAAGTTTCTTTGTTCGGGGAGTTTGGATCAATTGGCCTTCCTCTCCCAGACGTCTCGAGAAGTCTGTGTGACATTGTCATTTTTGTAATAAACCTTATGTTATTCATTGAGACTGTGTCGGCGAAGGATTTCTTCAACACATACCCAGAACAAGACACAACAACAAGGTCACAAAAGAACCCAGAACAACATCTAAAGAACTTCAAGCATCACTTGTCTCAGTTAAAAAAAAGAGGCTGGGAGAATTCCAAGGCCAAAGCAACTGCTGACCAATAAGAAAACAAAGGTTTAGATAGTTTTTAAACTTTTTAAATCATCATTTAAAAATTGCATTACTCTATTACATACACACCGTAACACTGTCTTAACATTCACAGTATAATACATCTAATCGTGACATGTCAGTACTTTACATAATGGTGACATATCAAAATAAAATTATTATAGGTTGTTTCTTGTCCATTGAACACCTTAGTGTAGAAGTGCAAGAAAATTTAAGTGGTTGCTAAGTGGCTTGGTGTTTCAGGGTGCCAGGCAAAGTCAAGTTGGCTATTTTCACTAATTTCCAGTGTTGCCACTAAGCTAAGACAAGAAATGAATCTCTTGTCTCTGCTGCAAACTGATGGGAGACCAGCATGTCACTCAAGCTGCCTCTGGGTTTGCTTTCACTGCTCTGAGATAAGATGCGATCAGTGCTTTGGTGTGGAAACACAGCTAGCATTAGCTAGTAAACCAATTTCAGTGATTTATCATTGTAACAGATGAGTTTCCTCTTGCCAACCACCTTGGCCAATGTGTGTGATGTAGAGAAGATGGAGTGTGAACAGTTGTTAATAACTGCTGTAGTACATTAGCAAGGAAAGCTCTGACAGTGATGGAGAGGGGATGGCAGAGCATGCCTGGTCTAATAAAACAGGCACGTTGACCACTTTGTTCAAGAAATTATATATTGTTCTACTCCAAGTTGCTCAGCATGCTCATCCACATGCTGCCAACTTTTTTTTAGTTATTGCAGCCAATCAGAAGTAGGTTGGCTTAAAGTGCCTTGCGAAAGTATTCGGCCCCCTTGAACTTTTCAACCTTTTGCCACATTTCAGGCTTCAAACATAAAGATATAAAATTTTAATTTTTTGTGAAGAATCAACAACAAGTGGGACACAATTGTGAAGTGGAATAAAATTTATTGGATGTGTCAAACTTTTTTAACAAATAAAAAACTGAAAAGTGGGGCGTGCAATATTATTCGGCCCCCTTGCGTTAATACTTTGTAGCGCCACCTTTTGCTGCAATTACAGCTGCAAGTCTCTTGGGGTATGTCTCTATCAGTTTTGCACATCGAGAGACTGAAATTCTCGCCCATTCTTCCTTGCAAAACAGCTCGAGCTCAGTGAGGTTGGATGGAGAGTGTTTGTGAACAGCAGTCTTCAGCTCTTTCCACAGATTCTCGATTGGATTCAGGTCTGGACTTTGACTTGGCCATTCCAACACCTGGATACGTTTATTTGTGAACCATTCCATTGTAGATTTGGCTTTATGTTTTGGATCATTGTCTTGTTGGAAGATAAATCTCCGTCCCAGTCTCAGGTCTCTTGCAGACTCCAACAGGTTTTCTTCCAGAATGGTCCTGTATTTGGCCCCATCCATCTTCCCATCAATTTTGACCATCTTCCCTGACCCTGCTGACGAAAAGCAGGCCCAAACCATGATACTGCCACCACCATGTTTGACAGTGGGGATGGTGTGTTCAGGGTGATGAGCTGTGTTGCTTTTACGCCAAACATATCGTTTTGCATTGTGGCCAAACAGTTCGATTTTGCTTTCATCTGACCAGAGCACCTTGTTCCACATGTTTGGTGTGTCTCCCAGGTGGCTTGTGGCAAACTTTAAACGAGACTTTTTATGGATATCTTTGAGAAATGGCTTTCTTCTTGCCACTCTTCCATAAAGGCCAGATTTGTGCAGTGTACGACTGATTGTTGTCCTATGGACAGACTCTCCCACCTCAGCTGTAGATCTCTGCAGTTCATCCAGAGTGATCATGGGCCTCTTGGCTGCATCTCTGATCAGTCTTCTCCTTGTTTGAGATGAAAGTTTAGAGGGACGGCCGGGTCTTGGTAGATTTGCAGTGGTCTGATACTCCTTCCATTTCAATATGATTGCTTGCACAGTGCTCCTTGAGATGTTTAAAGCTTGGGAAATCTTTTTGTATCCAAATCCGGCTTTAAACTTCTCCACAACAGTATCTCGGACCTGCCTGGTGTGTTCCTTGGTCTTCATGATGCTCTCTGCACTTGGAACAGAACCCTGAGACTATCACAGAGCAGGTGCATTTATACGGAGACTTGATTACACACAGGTGGATTCTATTTATCATCATCAGTCATTTGGGACAACATTGGATCATTCAGAGATCCTCACTGAACTTCTGGAGTCAGTTTGCTGCACTGAAAGTAAAGGGGCCGAATAATATTGCACGCCCCACTTTTCAGTTTTTTATTTGTTAAAAAAGTTTGACACATCCAATAAATTTCATTCCACTTCACGATTGTGTCCCACTTGTTGTTGATTCTTCACAAAAAATTAAAATTTTATATCTTTATGTTTGAAGCCTGAAATGTGGCAAAAGGTTGAAAAGTTCAAGGGGGCCGAATACTTTCGCAAGGCACTGTATAAGGAAAAGAAAAGGAAGGACATTTTGAGGGGAAGCACTGAGGCCCAGGATAAGAACTGTAAAAAATGCTACATGCTGCATTCCTACTTTAGCAGAGTCCAAGACAAGAATATGGAGCTGGAAATTAGCATAGCCTTGGTCTCCCTTAACAGATGTTTCTAACTGAAGAGTTTTTGGTGTTTTTTTCCTGTGCAGCCCCAACAAAATACATTGTTGACAATAAAATTGTAAATCAAGCTGCAGGGTCCCCATGCTGAATAAGTCAGGGTCAATACAGAAGCCTGTCCAGTGTCACATCACACATGTGATTAACTTCAACTTTTTATAAAACAACAAACTTCTGTTGTGGAAACTGAAACTTGTGTCTCTGTGCGACAGACGCTCAGAAAAGTTACTGATTCACATTTACAAGCATTTTGATTTGACCTCAGGGAAACTAACTATAGAGGAACTAATTATAAATACTCATGATCAGATGGTCAGATGATGCTGCCTGAGCCCTTACTGTACAACATTGAGGTGTGCCAAGGTTTAAAACTGATCTAATGCAGTGCTGCCCTCAAGTGGAGGCTAAAAAACCCCCAAAACAAACAAAAAGATAATCGTTTTGATACTACAGAAAATCAGACAGCTATTCAGTACTTGTAAAATGTAAAGATATTCATAGTAACTTCACTAAGACATTATTTACTATCACAGGCCCCAATGATTCAGCCAATCCTGAAACCCGACAGTTTCTCTTGATTTATACTTTGTTTTTTGGTCTAGACTGGAACTTGAGGTTGTAATTTGAAGACAGGTGTACAGCTGTGATTTTTATTAGGAATTAAATTCATTAAAAACAACTGAATTATTTAGGACTGGACAACAAGCCCACAGCAAAATATTCTTTTGGGAGTCCACTGCCATTTCAAGCTATCTCCAACAATTTTTTGCCAAAGGAGCTCATGTTCACAGCAAGATAACAGAAAAAAAAGTTTATCAGATCAGCACACTCACCAGTTAGAGCCAGGACAGGGCGACTACTCCCAGGCTGGAACTGCAGTGATGAAGTATTATTGTTGAAGCCTTATTTTATATGTAATATCCGTAAGAGAGAATATCTAGACTGCACTACTCAGAAAGGACTTTCAATTAACAAGAGGCTTCTTTTACATGAAAGAGGAAGAGTGGAAGTTCAGCTGAATCACACTTCCTTTTTTATAGAACACAAATCATGTCAACTTTGACGTTTGCGGTTAGTTTAACAGCCCATAGTGGCATGACTTATTAAATTCCAATTTATTTACAGCACCTCTTTTCTTGTGTAATGGAAAAATGTCCGTAATGTGAGATTTATGAATGAATAATTTTTGTGTCTTTTCCCTCTAATTAAACGCAAGACTAGTTTGAGAGTTAAGCAAACTTCTTCTCAGACTTCATTCACATTGGATGTTGCTCAGTGTGAACAAGTACTTAAGTTAGAAGTTGCAATTTTTAAAGAAATTATTAATGTAAGTGCCAGCAGGGACTTACTAAAAGCAAATATTTTTTAGCTCCAACACTGCCTGAAATCCTTTTAAGTCTCCAAAAGAAACTCAAATAGTGTATACTAAATGACAATCTGTAATATGTGATGAAACAGCAGAAACAACGAGAATATATTATTTTAGTTTATTTAGTAGCCACAAACCCGTTGCTTCACTGGGGGGGGGATCTTATTTTGAAAGGGTAAAAAAAAAAAAACACCCTTCTTGGGCTCTAATCAGGCTAACAGGTCAAAAGTCCATCGATCAAACTGCATGTTTCTTAGAGTCGACCAAAGTAGACTGAACTCTTCGTCAGTTTTCTGTCCTTTTTAAAACAGTTACACACTCAATAAACATCTTCATATTTATTTTAACAAACAGACGAGATTACAAAGGGTAGGTCTTTGAGTCTGTGAGCTGCCAACAGGTGGAGAGCTGCAAAAGACTAAATAAGTCCAGTTTAGTGTCCACATATTGTTGACTTTAATCATGAATCATCTATCAGTATATAATGGATGAATAATTAAAAAAATCCCCACTCATGAATTATTGGTAAAGGAGCCCCTGGACATTCTGAGAAATTTTACTAACTTGCTTCTGTCTGCGGCATCACAGGAGGAAGTCATATAAATCCCAACTGGCCAAACTACTTCTTTACACCTTACTAAACAACAACACGAGTTTCTTGTGATCCAGTCCCGTTCAAATCTTGTCTAAAACCATCAGTCGTGGCTCCTGTTGTCACAAGTGTTTCCCTCTGCCTTCAGATAGGACATGCTCGGGCACGGCACGGGTGTACCACTCCGACCACCCACCGTCGTACACCGACACCCCCAGGTGTCCGCACTCGTGGGCCCCCAGCGCCACATGGCATGCAGTCACCGCAGAGCCACACAAGACGCAAAGAGGGCGGTCGAGGTCCACACCGGCCCGGGCAAACAGAGCCTGGAGTTGTTCCTTTGGAAGGAAGTGGCCGGAAGGTGACAGGAAGGAGTGGAAGGGGACGCTGATGGAGCTGGGGATGTGGCCTGGCTCTGTGTCTGTCAATCAGGATAAGCAAAGACATTTAGAATATGTTTTAATAATCAGGACTACCTAACGCATCTCAGGAGATGGACAGTTTCACAGAAACATGCAATAAAAAGGACCTTTAGAGATGGTGGCTCTTGGTGGCTATGAGGCCATGTTACTGTAGTGTGTCAAATTCTTGAGCCACCACTCATTTCTTAATATTTTGCTAAGAAAATGGAAAATATGCACAGTGATTTATTGAAACATGTGCAAGCAGTTATACACTAAATAAAGACTTTCAGAAAGCCTGAAGAACTATTGCTCATGATCACTTTAATACTACAAGAAGGTCTGGCTTCTCTGAAGCAAAATACTGTGAAATGAGGGGTGGCTTAAGACTTTTACACAGTGCTGTAGCCACTATGAAATCACCCATCTACTGGTTAGTGAAGTCTCATTGTGACACATCAAGCTGCGGATTTGTCATCATCACCACTGTGGCGTTTCAAAACCACGTGTGACAAGTGACTGTGAAGCCAAAGACACTGCACACTCGTTAGGTAGCAACTTCTGATTCATACATTCATAAAAAAAAAATCGTTATGGCCCATCTGTGTGGGCTTCACTTTTCAGACCTTTCTAGCTACATCCATCCACTGCAGCTGGCGTGACCATTCACATTACAAATAGTTTTACCACTCTGGATATTTTAACATGTCACAGTGACAATCAGTGCAGATGATAAAAATTAACGGCTAAGTTAGCTTTCATTTCAGTCTGAGCTGCACGCTGCCTGAAAGCCACACTGACATCAACACATGAAAAGAACAAAGCTGCGTTTAGTGCGATTAGTAAAGCGGTTAGAATCCCCATTTCCAAAAAAAAAGCTGGGATGCAGCTAAAAATGTAAAACCTGAGTCACTTAAACTATAGTGTATGCATGATTATCATATCATTGTGATCTGCTTTTATATTCATCCTCGCTGCAAGCATCAGAAAGAGTAAGAGGTCACAGGGCGCAAGTTTTTAATCAGTCTAACTGCAACCTACTGAACAGATCAGTGGAGAGGGATGAGACAAAGATGACATTCTTTTAAAAAAAAAAGTGCATAATGTGATCATTGATAAGCCTAATCAACTCTGTGACCTCTTGGCTGCAGAAGGACCATGTGAGCTAAAAACCCATAAAGAGTATTCCTCATAACATTTTTAGTGTGTGAGTTTTTCAAAAATAGGAATTGTGGCTTCTTTTACACTTCTCTAGAAAAAGCATTTCTCTTCTCATGGTAACAGTTTCCTCGAGGATCACTGCGTTCATGAACGCTCCGCCTGCAGAGGAGCCCTGTAACGGCACATCAAAGCTCTCCTCTCTAACTGTGTGTGTACTGTGAGAAGTGTATGGATACGACACATATCTTATCACTGCATTGTGCTCTCAGTGAGTGGTGTCTTTGGGGGAAAAAAAAAAGAAGAAAATCAGCAGATCAAAGGTTAGGACTGTTGCTGTATCTAGATGTTTAACCATTCACTTTGTCCTACAGCAGTATGTGTGTGTGCGAGAGACAGAGTGAGAGTATAGTTCACTGACTGCAGCTAAAATGCAAGGTTATCTGAGTATGGTCTATCCACTTACTCTCCTTACATGTTTGTGTTGTTCAGTCATCCAGGCTCAGCCTGCTGGGTTTGCACAGAGCAAACTATCTGTGTACAAGGAAGTGGGAAACCATTGTGCCCCCCCCCTCAGTGCCTACCTGTGTCTCTCTGAGCCCACTGTCAAGAGTGGATTTTTTGTTCTAGTTTTGTATGTGTTCATTAAATATCCCCTCGCTACTAAAGAGTGTCGAGGGCGACAATAACTGATGAAAAGGTACTCTGTCACATGATCAGAAGGTATTAAATTATTGACAAATTATTTGTGATCTTATAAATTCTTTCCTATAAACAGGCATGATCGGATCATCAATGAGTTCTATAAACCCCTAAATAAAACGTGACAAGGAATTTACAAAAAAAAAGCTCCTCTTCAGTGTTATTGTGATTCTGGGCAGTTGCAGAAGTCAGCTAAAATTCTAGTTTTAAGTGGGGAAAAAAAAGACGTTAGTATTTTTGCTCAGAGAGAGCTTTCTCTGGAAGTATGAGAGTTACAAAATGACATGAGTCAAACCGGAAATCCTTGCAGAAGTTCCTTATTGGAAAAGTGTCACAACACTAAGTTATATAAAGTCACCTTCATCATAATCAGTGCATTTGTCGATCAGGGTGTCAGGATCTGCTAAGCCTACAGCAACTAAGTGGGACATGCAGGACTGCGTTCTTTTTATTTATTTCACTTGCCCCGCTTTAAATTGGAATATCGTAATTTATTGGCCAGCTGAAGGCTGAAAACCTACAAAAACTTTATCATCAGTGTAAGGGCTCTCAGGTGAACTACTCACTGTCTCTGGGTTCAGGATCCAGGCCTCTGAACCTGCCTGTGGGCCTGGTATCCACCACCTGGAACTTCTTAGTGTCCAGGTTATCCAGGATATCCTCATACGTCTTTATCCACGAGTGGTTCAGAGATGCTTTGAACTCGGTCGGCGTGGGTCTGACGTACCGGTCACTCATAGGTAGACCCTCCAGCTCCCAGTTCCTGAGACCCCCGTTGAGTAAAGAGACCGCACTGTGCCCAAACACCCGGAACATCCACCACACACGGGGCGCCGAGAACGCCCCGAACTCGCTGCCATCGTAGACCACGACGTGCGTGTCGTTTTCTATTCCCAGTTTCCCGACATAATCCGAAAAATATTCCTCTGACGGCAGCATATGGTCCAGAGGAGAGGTTTTATCACAGCACTGGTCTATGTCAAAGAAAGCTGCTCCCGGGACGTGCTTCTTCTTGAACTCGCTCTTGGCGTTTCGCCGCAGTTTGGGTAAATACCACGAAGTGTCCAAGACGCGCATTTTCCCCTGGACCTTCACGGCCCGAGCGAGCCATTTAGAGGTGACCAGAGCCGTGGCTTGAAGCGCCATGGTGACAGGCTGCAAATTTGACTTCAGTTTCACTGTAGTCAACAAACCCTGTGTCAAAACTCGGGACAGGACAAGAGAGCAAAGGTATTAATGGTGACGAGAGAGGGCACACAAACCGCCACGCCCCCAGCTCACCTGACGCTGGTAAAAGTAAAAAGGCAGGACACGGTAAAAAAAAAAAAAAAAAAAGGGAGAGTAGGAACAACTTAGTTTTAACTTGCAGTTTACTTTTTTTTTTTTTTTAAGCCCAACAGAAATTTTCCATTTTTAGTCTCTCTCAGCGTGAAGTGAAAGCAGAGGATTTGGTTTCTTCCAGGTGAGCCGGTTGTTCCATATTAACAGGACCGGCTGTTGTTAACAGAACAGTAAAGTCTGGACACGTTTATTGGCTCATTTTGTTCATCTAGTTTGGGGCATTGCTACGACCTACATTTTAAGATAGCACGTTTTACTACACTTTCTCCCACAGCTATCGTAGTGCATTCCTTCTGCTAGTATTCCTTCTGCTAATAGTATGACTAATACTATTGATAATAATAATAATAATAATAATTTTAAAACTATAATAATAAAAATATAGCGTATTACCCAAGTAGGAACTTTGTTCATTTGTGCCTCCTCTGGTCGACTGTTTTTAATCGACGCACGTGAGGAGCTTGCCGGATGTTTATCGAACCACATGTTGCTAGTCGGCTATCAGAGCAGATTTCTGTTGATGTAGTTTGTGGAAAGTTGAAAGAAACCTCGGTGGTTTGAATCAGGATGTCGGCGTCGATGATCAGGAGAGGACTGGAGCTGCTGAGCAGTGACATTAAAGGTCAGTTTAGCCTCTTGAGCTTGCTAGTTTGCTAACAGTGTTGGATATCGGCGCCCTCTTTATCAGCTCCGAGCAATACATATGACCGATCAGTGTTTTTTACAACATTACAGTCAGACTGTAATAGGTTCGGATAATACTGTTGCTTTAAGTTTTGAAACTGGATAGTTAAATGTTAATTTGAAGCTTTATTCGTGCTGAAATAACGTATTCTTTGTCATTAAGTTTTTGTCATGATGAACTGTTTCAAGAGGCTGGTAAAGGACCGCATTATCTCCAGACTCCCCCAACATTTAAACCTGTTGTGATTTGCTTACTGCCAAAATCACTCCACTGAGGATACCGTTTCTACTATTCGCATGATTGTTCACAAAAACACTCATGGGAATGTTGTTTGTGGACTTAAGTTGTGCATTCAACACAATCATCCCCGCATGTGGTAAGCAAACTGAGCTGTGCAGAGAGGAGGTGAGACAGATGCTTGCATTTGCCTAGGGTCAGTGCCACTGCTGGTAGCCTGAGGCAATATCTGGACCCTACCTAGGTTGCACAAGTGGTTCAAGTCCTCCAGGATGGCACATCAATACATTCCAGGTTTGTTGTGTCTCCCAGCACAGTCTCAAGAGCATGGAGAAGATTCGAGGAGACAAGCAGTTACTCTAGATGAGTTGGACAGGGCTGTAGAAGGTTCTTAACCCATCAGCAGGACCGTTATCTGCTCTTTTGTGCAAGGAGGAACAGGATAAGCACTGCCAGAGCTACAAAATGACCTCCAGCAGGCCACTGGTGTGAATGTCTCTGACCAAACAATCAGAAACAGAATTCATGAGGGTGGCCTGAGGGCCCGATGTTCTCTAGCAGGCCCCATGCTCATTGCCTGGCACCATGGAGCCCGATTAGCATTTGCCATAGAATACCAGAATTGGCAGGTCAGCCACTGGAACCCTGTACTTTTCACAGATGAGAGCAGGTTGACACTGAGCTCATGTACCAGATCTGAAATTGTCTGGAGAAGCCGTGGAGAATGGTCTGCTGCCTGTAACATTTTTCAGCATGACCAGTTCGGTGGTGGATCAGTGATGGTCTGGGGAGGCACTCTTTAGGATCCTGCACCCGATGTTGTCAGGCATGCAAATATGCATGTGGGGGTCATAGAAACTACTGAGTAGCATTGTGCTGCAATGAAATTTTAGCAGAATAGACTAACCTGCCGCATCATTTTTTTTTCACTTTGATTTTCAGGTGCCGAGGTACCTCTGTAGTTTGATCATTTTCATTTCCAGCAGATGATGTGGCATCCTTTCATTCCTAACACATTGCTCAGTCCATATCAGTTCAGATATCCAGCATGATTTTTTTCCATTGAGATCTGATGTGTTTTCATAGTGTTCATTTAATATTTTTGAGTATTGTGTATAAGCAGCTAGCTAACCCCACTCTGAGAGGAACTTGGCTTTGTGTCTGCAGCTTACTGTGAGTTTTCTGCTTGTCTTTTTGCTGTGTGTTTCCTGCCAGATGTCAGCAAAGCAAAAAAGAAGAAGCAGCAGACCCCCAGCTCAGCCACAGTGATGGAGCTGGTGAGCACCAAGAGGCAGGGAGTTACCAAACAGGTCAAAAGGCTGCAAGGCCGCCTTGGTTCTGGCAAGAGCAAGGCCACTGTTAAAGACAAGAGGATCAAGTCTGCAGTAGGTCAGTCTGCTCGCTGAACTCATTCAAATCTCTCTCTCTCCCTGCATATGTAGATGGTGACCATATGTGTCCAAAGTCCCTGGAAAGGATAATGTTGATTCTTCTTTTTGAAAAGATCTGCTGAGAATATTGTGTTTTCTTTTTTTAAAAAAGAAAAAGAAAAAACAAAAAAAGAATTGGAGCCGATGCTGTTGTGCAAGAACCACTAGGTGGCAGCATTAGTCTTTAACAAGTTGTAAAAGTTGTAGCCTTTCACTGGAAAAGAGCTCGAACAACCTGAAAAATTGTTCTGTTTCAGTCAGCATCTCTCATTACTCTAATTTCTTTCACAGTCTAATATTCAGTTGATGTTGCTCTGAATTTCTTCTTCTTTGGTCTGAATTGTAGAGGAATTCAGGAAGAAGCAGGGAAAGAGTCACTTGAGTGATAACCTCAAATACTTTATGGAAACTGGCCGTAAAGCAACGGATTCTGACACACTGAAGGTAACCAGGACATCAGTCACTCACCTTTTACAACTACTGTCATTGTCTGTGACTTTTATCATTTCTTGAAATGTTGCGATCCAAAATGCTGAGACTGCATTTTAAGAAATTAGTCATTTATTTAGATAAAGAGGTTGAGCACAGATCACAAAAATTACTAAATAATACCTTAAGATTGCAGTGAGGGGAAAAAAAACCTGTCCAAGGCTGTGTAGTACTGAACTCAAAAGATGAGTAAAGAACTCAACTACAGGGGTTGGACAATGAAACTGAAACACCTGTCATTTTAGTGTGGGAGGTTTCATGGCTAAATTGGACCAGCCTGGTGGCCAATCTTCATTAATTGCACATTGCACCAGTAAGAGCAGAGTGTGAAGGTTCAATTAGCAGGGTAAGAGCACAGTTTTGCTCAAAATATTGCAATGCACACAACATTATGGGTGACATACCAGAGTTCAAAAGAGGACAAATTGTTGGTGCACGTCTTGCTGGCACATCTGTGACCAAGACAGCAAGTCTTTGTGATGTATCAAGAGCCATGTTATCCAGGGTAATGTCAGCATACCACCAAGAAGGACGAACCACATCCAACAGGATTAACTGTGGACGCAAGAGGAAGCTGTCTGAAAGGGATGTTTGGGTGCTAACCCGGATTGTATCCAAAAAACATAAAACCACAGCTGCCCAAATCACGGCAGAATTAAATGTGCACCTCAACTCTCCTGTTTCCACCAAAACTGTCTGTCGGGAGCTCCACAGGGTCAATATACACGGCCAGGCTGCTATAGCCAAACCTTTGGTCACTCGTGCCAATGCCAAACGTCAATTTCAATGGTGCAAGGAGCGCAAATCTTGGGCTGTGGACAATGCAAAACATGTATTGTTCTCTGATGAGTCCACCTTTACTGTTTTCCCCACATCCGGGAGAGTTACGGTGTGGAGAAGCCCCAAAGAAGCGTACCACCCAGACTGTTGCATGAGTGAAGCATGGTTGTGGATCAGTGATGGTTTGGGCTGCCATATCATGGCATTCCCTTGGCCCAATACTTGTGCTAGATGGGCGCGTCACTGCCAAGGACTACCGAACCATTCTGGAGGACCATGTGCATCCAATGGTTCAAACATTGTATCCTGAAGGCGGTGCCGTGTATCAGGATGATAATGCACCAATACACACAGCAAGACTAGTGAAAGATTGGTTTGATGAACATGAAAGTGAAGTTCAACATCTCCCATGGCCTGCACAGTCACCAGATCTAAATATTATTGAGCCACTTTGGGGTGTTTTGGAGGAGCGAGTCAGGAAACGTTTTCCTCCACCAGCATCACGTCGTGACCTGGCCACTATCCTGCAAGAAGAATGGCTTAAAATCCCTCTGACCACTGTGCA
This sequence comes from Pterophyllum scalare, assembly GCA_024447675.2. Classification (NCBI taxonomy): domain Eukaryota; kingdom Metazoa; phylum Chordata; class Actinopteri; order Cichliformes; family Cichlidae; genus Pterophyllum; species Pterophyllum scalare. The sequence goes on along the minus strand of JAMQGT020014781.1, from coordinate 34,192 downwards.
GGACTTGTATATGTCATTCCCAAGACGAACTGACGCTGTATTGGCCGCAAAAGGAGGCCCTACACCATACTAATAAATTATTGTGGTCTGAAACCAGGTGTTTCAGTTTCATTGTCCGACCCCTGTACTTCTCAGGAGGTTTAAGATCAGTTGCAGTAACACTACTATATAAACTATGTTACCAAAATTATTCACTCAGCAATCCAAATCATTGAATTCAGGTGTTCCAATCACTTCTGTGACCACAGGTGTATAAACCAAGCACCTAGGCATGCAGACTGCTTCTACAAACATTTGTGAAAGAATGGGTCGCTCTCAGGAGCTCAGTGAATTCCAGCGTGGTACCGTGATAGGATGCCACCTGTGCAGCAAGTCCAGTTATGAAATTTCATTGCTGCTAAATATTCCACAGTCAACTGTTAGTGGTATTATAACAAAGTGGAAGCAACTCATGAAGTCATGAAGTGGCAGGCCATGTGAAATAACAGAGCAAGGTCAGTGGACATTTGGGTGCATAGTACACAGAGGTCACCAACTTTCTGCAGTCAGTTGCTACAGACCTCCAAATTTCACGTGGCCTTCAGATTAGCTTAAGAACAGTGCACAGAGAGCTTCATGGGATGGGTCTCCATGGCCGAGCAGCTGCATCCAAGCCTTACATCACCAGGCACAACGCAAAGTGTTGGATCCAGTGGTGTAAAGCATGCCACCACTGGACTCTTTGTTTAGTGCAGAGACGTGTTCTCTGGATCATATTAAACCCTATGGATTATGAATTGGATGTCACTCAAGTTCATATGTGTGTATAAAGGCAGACGAGTGAATACTTTTGGTAATAGAATGTAGAAAGTTAAACCCACATGAAATCTTGGTGGGAAGATTCAGATTAAATCAGGAAACTGCAAACATGCAGAAAGATCAGAATCCGTTTTTTTTTTCTTTTTTGCATTGTGAACAACCAAAATAGATTCATAGCCAGTGTCAGTGAGTGTTTTTGACAAACTGCTTTTTTTGTCTGTAGGTTGCTCTGTCCTGAAATATTAGTTTGTTTTGTGTCTTATTTAGATCCTGAACCATAATACAGGGAGGCAGTCCAGAAACCGCCCAGACAGGCCTGTGAAGCAAGCCAGAGAGACGCAGTCTGTGTTCACAGAGGAGGAGTTCCAGCAGTTTCAGAAGGAATACTTTGGCAGGACTGTTGAGGAAGAGAAATAAAACACACTCAGACACAAAGAGACTGCAGCCACAGTGGAAACTCCAGGGCTGCGTTTGGAGGATCAAATTAGATTTCCGGACCAGATTGTGTTCTGAAAATTGGTTTTGATTCATGTTTGCTACAGACACATTGAGTTGATTACAGTTTTATATGTACTGTTTTTTGGGTTTTGTTTTCCTGCTGAAGCTGTCAGTATGACTGTGTGTCCGTTCTGAACAAGCCACAGGTTACAGTTCACACTTTATCAGTTATAGTTTTAGAAATGACTGGAACTGAGAGGTCTCACATGCGTCACCTTTTCATGCTTTGTGAACTGCAGACATGATGCAACTCATGTTCATGGTTTAACAACCAGCAGAAGTAGTAAAGAGATATTACTGTGTGATTTGAGAGAACTATTTCCCCAACATTGCTCTTCTGGTTCTCACTTCTGAGATCTTCTGAGGCTTTATTGAGATTGAGTTATTTTTGCAATAAAAAGCCTAATTCTGGGCATAAACCTGTATAAAACCACATGAAACCACTGAGAACTCTAAAGATTTCATATTAGAGCCCATAATAAATCAATTACTAAATAATAATGCAGTCAAAATAAACCTTTGGAATTACAATTGCAACCAGCTTCTCCCTATTTTTGAATTAATAGTTAAAATCCTATCCTGTCTGTTAACCAGACAGCTTCACGTTCCAGTCAAACCGGAGGATGGTGGATCATTAAGCTGTTTTTTTGACTCTGGATTTGAAATACCCAGTGTTGTGGATAAAAGATTTATTACCACCAGCAGCCTTCATACCAGATGCAGAGCAGAAAAGGAACAGCTCCTTGTGTGTGGATACAGTCTTTGTCCAGTCGGGGAGTTTTCTTCTCACACTCCTGTGGGCACCTGCCTCATGATGAAGACACAGAAAGTGCCTCGTGGCCTCAAACATAGCTTACAGTTAGTTGTTTTCCAACTTTGCACATACATAGAGGTTTAATTGGGTGATACACAAGCTTACCACTATACTCAACTCCACCACCAGAGGCACCAAAGAAATGGATCACTAGAAAAAGATTCTCTCACAGACTAAACATGTTTTACATTCATCTGATTAAAGTGTTCCTTTCATATTTTTTTTTGAGCAGTATATTAAAAAGGATCAAGGGTCTGCTTATGCCAGACCCAGGCAAATCCTTGGTGCAGATCTATGTTTTAAGGTAAGCTCATTGACTGCAGATATTCCTTCTTTAATGCTTACTGTGAAACCATATAATCAAATGACATCAGTTCATATTGTTGCCACTTTGGAGTGCAATATTTGAACACGTAAATACAACATTTATCTAATAACATTTTTGCAGTAAATGTACATGACTAGCAGACATTGTTAGCATTTATTTTTTTGTGTCTCAGCCATGTGACTGTCACTTTAGATGTTTAACGTTGTGCTCCATCGGTAGTGTCAAAGTAAGACGTTGAGCACGTTGATGGAGAGACTCTATCATACATTGACTTTATGATGACATTTTCTCTGAAAACCGTAAACGGCTGTAAACAGTGGTCTGAAGGTTTAAAAAAACTTTATAAACCAGCAGGGAACTACAGTGAGTTTGTCTTTACTGTCAGCTTAAAAATAGACCAACAACATGATAAAAAGAGATTTAAGGAAAAGTATGCATATCCTAGACAGTGTAACCGGACAGACAAAATTACCCATGGATCCAGTGACAGATGTGATCTTTATGATCCAAAAGGTTCAAGATTTAAAAAGTGCAACATGTGCACAAACAACAGCAACAAAAACTAAAAACACTCAGAAGTGCATATTTACCATTTAAATCCTTTTCTTGATGTCCAGATTGAATATCTCTCTCCTGTGACTTCTCTCCTTCAGCGTGTGTTCACCAATGAATCCTTTCACTCCTTGAAACCAGTGGAAATGATTACAGTAGTAATCAGGAGTACTACTCCTAAGGAACTAAGTAACTAAAATTATATTTGGGATTGTCAAAGAAATTCACAAGTGCAGATACATATAGATGGTGTGGACACTGAAAGAGTTCATGATGTGATAATCGACATTAAAAAAGTTCTCATAAAATGCGTACATAACAATAGTTATGTACGCATCTGAAACGGGATGTTTTCTCATTTTAGAGATATTACGCAAAAGTGCAAAAAAGCAGTCCTACATATTTATTTAATATGTGCATTGAAGGACATATCTTGGTCAAAAATGAGTCCAAGATTTCTCACAGTGTTACTGGCAGCCAAGGTAATGCCATCCAATTTAAGTATCTGGTTAGAAACCATGTGTCATGGTCCTGGGTCTGCGAGCTCTTGTTTCTTAGTTTTTGATCTTTTATACTTGTGTTACCCTTATTGTTATGGGTTTTTTTGGTATATTGTTTCTTGTGTTCCACTTATGCATTCTTAGTTCCCATTGCTTTACACCTTAGTTCTTCCTGTGTTCCATCCTTAAGTGTTTCCCCGTTGTGTGGAGTTTCTTTTGTTTAATTGTCACAGTGTCGATCTCCCTGTGTTATGTCAAGTCTGCGTCCTCTTATGTGGTGTAAGGTTTGCATTTCTGTGTCTGTCTTATCACTTCCTGTTTTATTTTGACATCCCGGCTCTTGTGCATTGTGTTTTGTTTTACTTCCTGAGTTGTTAATGTCATTCTGTTCACCTATTTGGCCCAGCTGTTTCCACTCACCCCTTGTTCCCTCTGTGTATTTATTCTCTGTTTTCCCCTTATTTGATGTCAGAGTCTTGTGGCCTTGTGGCTGTGGTTTCCCATGCTCTCTGGAGCACCAGGATTCTTTAGTTGTCTCTCCACTTTAGGTTTCCTTTTTGTCCATTTTTACCTTGGTTTTGTTTGCTGCCAAAATAAAGGCTAATTTTTGTTTGTTTTTTAACCATCTGCTCCTGCATCCTGCTTTTGGGCCCTCTCCCCCTTCACACACCACACGGCCTGCGTCCACGCACTGTGACACCATGTTTCTAAGGTTTGTGAGGCCAAATATAACTTAATTTTTATCTGAATTTAGAAGCAGGAAATTAGAGGTCTTCCAGGCCTTTGTCTTTAAGACATTCCTGCAGTTTAACTAATTGTGTGTCATCTGGCTTCATCGATAGATAAAGCTGAGTATCATCTGCATAACAATGAAAATTTGTGCAATGCTGTCTTATAATACTGCCAAACGGAAGCATGTATAATGTAAATAAAATTGGTCCTAGCACAGAACCCTGTGGAACTCCATAATTAACCTTTGTGTGTGAAGAAAACTCCCCATTTACATGAAAAAATTGCAGTCTATTAGATAAATATGATTGAAACCACTGCAGTGCAGTACCTTTAATACCTATAGCATCCTCTAATCGCTGTAATAAAATGTTATAGTCAACAGTATCAAAAGCTGCACTGAGGTCCAACAGGACAAGCACAGAGATGAGTCCACTGTCAGAGGCTGTAAGAAGATCATTTGTAACCTTAACTGATTCTGTTTCTGTACTGTGATGAATTCTGAAACCTGACTGAAACTCTTCAAATATACCGTTCCTCTGCAGATGATCAGTTAGCTCTTTTACAACTACTCTTTCAAGGATTTTGGAGAGAAAAGGAAGGTTGGAGATTGGCCTATAATAAGCTAAGACAGCTGGGTCAAGTTATAACTTTTTAAGTAGTGGTTCAATTACTGCCACCTTATAAGCCTGTGGTACATGTCCAACTAATGAAGATAGATTGATCATTTATATTATACATTATTTTATACTCTACATTATATTAACTATTGAAGTTAACGCCGAAAGATCAACTGGAGCGAAAAAGTCTAAGCAAATACCAGCAGTGCTGAAAGAAGCCGAACATGAAGATAAATCTTTGAAATGGTTATGAATATTTTTTTTTCTAATGTCTAAAATTTTATTTGTAAAGAAATCCATGAAGTCACTACTAGTTAGAGTGAAAGGAATATTCGGCTCTACAGAGCTCTGACTCTTTGTCAGCCAGGCTAAGGTGCTCAAAAGAAACCTGGGGTTGTTCTTATTTTCTTCAATTAATGATGAATAGTAAGATGTCCTAGCTTTACGGAGGGCTTTTTTAAAAAACAATTTATTATTTTTTTTTACAGAGCAACAAACTTTTTCCAGACTAAATGAGCATCTTCTAAATTAGTGAGACACCATTTCCTCTACAGCTTACGGGTAATCTGCTTTAAGCTGTGGGTTTGTGAGTTATACCATGGAGTCAGGCACTTCTGATTTGAGGGGGTTTGGGGGAAATATTAAGTCTTCAGTTTCTATGCCATATGTCAGAATAAGATCCAGAGTATGATTAAAGTGGTGGGTGGGCTCATTTACATTTTGAGAGAAGCCAATTGAATCTAATAGTAGATTAAATGCAGTGTTGAGGCTGTTGTTTTCAGCATCTACGTGGATGTTAAAATCACCCACTATAATAATTTTATCTGAACTCAGCAGTAAATCATATAAAAAGTCTAAAAGCTCAGACTGAAACTCTGAGTAAGGACCAGGTGGACGATAGGTAATAAATAAAAAACGTCATTACTAGTTTTTACACCTTTTCTGAGGCACGTCTTAAATTTCAAGACTAAGAGCCAGAGTTTCAAATGAATTCAAACACTCTGTGTGAGTCTACGGTTAATTAATAATCTTGTATCTAAGATTGCTGCTACTCCTCCTCCTCAAACTATGCTTTGAGCATTCTGGCAGTTAATGTGACTCAGGGGTGTGGGTTCATTTAATCTGATATATTCATTTTGACGCAAAACCAATTCATGCCTTTCAGGACTGATGGTGGCTTTCCAGATGTTTAAGTTGCCAATACCATAGGCATTAATGACCCCTATGCCATCAGAGATGCAGGCTTTGGAACTGAACTCATGTTTTTTTCTTTTCTACTAAGTGTCTCAGTATGACTAAGATGTGTCGATTCTGAATGAGCTGCAGGTTGGCATAGATACATGTAGCCAGCAGTCATTTTTCTGGACCAAAAGTAGTAACCAATTCTCTAAATGATGGGCATGTAAATGCCTAAATGTTCCTTTTTTGTTTTCCTGCTGAAAACTTAGTAAGACTATTCGGTTAATGCTGCAATATAAAGTTATATATATATATATATATATATATATATATATATATATATATATATATATATATATATATATATATATATATATATATATATATATATATACTTTATTATCAAAAGTATTCACTTTTCTGCCTTCACACACATGAAGTTGAGTCACATCCCATTATTAATCTATAGGGTTTAATTAATATGATGTCAGCCCACCCTTTGCAGCTATAACAGCTTCAACTCTTCTAGGAAGGCTTTCCACAAGGTTTAGGAGTGTTTATGGGAATTTTTTGACCATTCTTCCAGAAGTGCATTTGTGAGGTCAGACAGTGGTATTGGATGAGAAGGCCTGACTCACAGTCTCTGCACTAATTCATCTCAAAGGTGTTAGGTTGAGGTCAGGACTCTGTGCAGGCCAGTCATGTTCTTCCACATCAAACTTGCTCATCCATGTCTTTATGGATCTTGCCTTGTGCACTGGTGTGCAGTCATGATGGAACAGGAAGGGGCCATCCCCAAACTGTTCCCACAAAGTTGGGAGCATAAAATTTTCCAAAATGTCTTTGTATGCTGAAGCATTAAAGGGCAAATATCATGCTTTTAAGTCCTTCCTTTCCATCTGTAAATCAATCACTTGTGGTCTATATAAAGTAGAACTACAATGTTTTGGTCTGAATTCCTCGTTATTGTAGCTCCACAGACCCCTCTTCTACACCTTTTTTCACACCGTCTTACAGCAGCACGTTTTGGTGCGGTCTCTTTAACTGTGAATGAGACATTTCACGCCCCGCTCCCCTCCAGGTCGCAGAGCGGAACTCCAAAATGACCGAACAGGGTGGAGTGGAACACTCCACCCTGTTCGGTCATTTTTGGAGTTTGATAGCAGCGATACAATTATCTACCAGCAGAGAAATAAGGAGGACTTTCCCCACTGATGTGACTACATTTCAGAGAAAAATTAAATTTAAGCAGGCACTTTAAGGAGGCTCTGATGCCTGGAGGCGATGTAAGGAATCGTGTGGGTTAATACACCCAACAACCGAACATTTTGACTTGTGTACTTGCAACTTTGGCATAATTGAACTGGACTACAAAATTGCTGCAAGAAAAAAAAAACAAAAGGAGGATTCACAAAATTGGTCGGCCGGAAGTCCATGGCCTTGTTTAGCAGTTCCACAGCAAATGCTGTGACATAACAGATGAGAAAACATAACAGGGAATAGAAAAAACTGAACAGACTGAAAATTATGACCTAAAAAAATGAATATATCTACGCCGCACTGGGCGAGAATACATTTAAATTTTCTGCACTCCTAGACACTCAGAGTACACAAAAAAATGTATTTAAGGGCTAAAAAGTGGATTTTGCATGATATGTCTGCTTTAAGAGTTCCTCTCACTGGAACTAAGTGGTGGAGCCCAACTCCTGAAAAGCAGCCCTACATCATAATTCCACCTCCACGAAATTTTACAGTTGGCAGTCAGTGCAGTCACACAAGTACAGTTCTCCTGGCAACCATCAAACCCAGACTCATCCATCAATCAGATTGCCAGACAGAGAAGTGTGATTTGTCACTCCAGAGAACGCATCTCCACTGCTCTAGAGTCCAGTGGCTGCGTGCTTTACACCACTTCATTTGATGCTTTGCATTGTGCTTGGTGATATAAGGCTTGGATGCAGCTGCTCGCACTGCAAATTGACTATGTCTCACAATCTTATATTCAGCCAAAAAACTATTTTTGATCTTGTTTTGGGAGTGATATACTAAGCAAGAGCTGAATGTGTCCAATTACTAAACTTGTTTTGTCAAACAACTAGATTTTTACACTTGACTATAGTCTGAGTCTTTCCAAAGTAAGTGAAATAATCTGCCAGTGCAGTAAGATAATTACACTTATTAAGATTTCTTGAAATAAGACAAAATATCTAGTCATTCTAAAGACATTTTGCCTTATTTCAAGAAATCTTACCACCCCGAACCCTGACAGTTTTAAAACCTTAACCAGCATTCAGTGTCACACCAGTAATTGTACATATTGTCTTTCTATGGTTTAATAAGACACAAATAAGAATAAGAACAAACGATGCAAGTGGACATGAGTGTATACAGAGTTCTGGGAATGAACATCAAGCTTTTCTACATTTTAGGACCAACACTGGTCTATGAAATGGAGAGTAAAAGATGTACGTATGGTGACATCCATTGGATTCTGAGGTCTTGATATGAACCATCTTTTACCGTGGACATCTTGGTTTCAAAAAGGTGGATGTGGGAAGGGGTAGCGAAACCACTTGCTCATTTATTAAGGATTTGCCTAACTCAGCTGTCATGGACAGGTTGCCCATCTGTCACAGGGCTAACACAGAGAGACACCCATTCAAACTCATACCTACAGTCAATTTAGAATCACTGCTAAACCTAATCCACACAAGGACCAGCCTGGATTTGAACCCAGGACCTCTAGACGTGAGGCAAGAGTGTGACAGGCTGGCGACCTGTACAGGGTGTACCCTGCCTCTCGCCCTATGACAGCTGGGATAGGCTCAAGCTCTCATTAAGAAAGAGAAAATATAATCATTCAAGTGAAAGCGAAGCAAAGTTAAGGCATGAAATTAAGGTCTGATCTGTTTTGAAGGTGTTTCAGTGCTAGTTTGGAGAGCACACTACTTTCTCTTCTTGTAAAGTTGTAGTAACACTGAAACATTTCTAACAAATAAATCGAAACCCAGGTTCTGCCGTGCCTGTGGTTAAAGGTCAGTGTTGAGTAACGTGAAAAGTAGTACAAAAAGAACAGAAAAGTCACATAGCAATCAAACAGTGGCTTCCAATGTGTTGTTTCATCTTTCTTCATATGAAACATCAAGTTGCTGACTTCAGAGAAACCACAATACCGCAACTACTTTTTTCTGTTCTCTGGAACCTCTCTCATACGTCACAGAGCCCTATACTGTCGAGTTTAGAGAGCAAAGAAAAGCTCAGTGTATAGCCTGAATAACCCTACAGACACACAAATGATAGAACACTGAACAACTCTGGACTGGTAGGTTCTTAATGCAATTTAATTCTATTTATTTTTTGGTTTAATAGATGTTGTTTGAAATAGATCAAACATGGCTTCTAGGGTAAATGAATGAATGAGCCTGTGGTGAGAAATAATTATATAGCAGAAGTCATATTCATGAAGCAATATTGTATTTATTGACTTAAAAAGTAATGCAAAAGTAAGGTTTAGAAGTGGTTAGTTGTCTAGTATGTATTTGCATACATGGGATGATGAGGACAACATCAGTCCTGGTGGTGATGCAGTCAGGTCCATGCATTTTTTGACAACTTCAGATTTGTCTTCAGTAACTGAAAAGCATGATCTATGAGCTTGAGATCAGATACAGTGGTGTGAAAAAGTGTTTGCCCCCTTCCTCATTTCCTGTTTTTTTTGCATGTTTGTCACACTTAAGTGTTTCGGAACATTAAACCAATTTAAACAATAGTCAAGGACAACACAAGTAAACACAAAATGCAATTTGTAAATGAAGGTGTTTATTATTAAAGGTGAAAAAAAATCCAAACCACCATGGCCCTGTGTGAAAAAGTGATTGCCCCCTAAACCTAATAACTGGTTGGGCCACCCTTAGCAGCAACAACTGCAACCAAGCATTTGCGATAACTTGCAATGAGGCTTTTACAGCGTTCTGGAGGAATTTTGGCCCACTCATCTTTGCAGAATTGTCCTAATTCAGTTACATTAGAGGGTTTTCGAGCATGAACGGCCTTTTTAAGGTCATACCACAACATCTCAATAGGATTCAGGTCAGGACTTTGGCTAGGCCACTCCAAAGTCTTCATTTTGTTTTTCTTCAGCCATTCAGTGGTGGACTTGCTGGTGTGTTTAGGATCATTGTCCTGCTGCAGAACCCAAGTTCGTTTCAGCTTGAGTACAAGAACAGATGGTCAGACATTCTCCTTCAGGATCTCTTGGTAGACAGCAGAATTCATAGTTCCATTTATCACAGCAAGTCTTCCAGGTCCTGACGCAGCAAAACAGCCCCAGACCATCACACTACCACCACCATATTTTACTGTTGGTATAATGTTCTTTTTCTGAAATGCAGTGTTCCTTTTATGCCAGATGTAATGGGACACACACCTTCCAAAGAGTTCCACTTTTGTCTCATCGGTCCACAGAATGTTTTCCCAAAAGTCTTGGGGATCATCAAGATGTGTTTTGGAAAAATTGAGACGAGCTTTAATGTTCTTTTTGCTCAGCAGTGGTTTTCTCCTTGGAACTCTGCCATGCAGGCCATTTTTGCCCAGTCTTTTTCTGATGGTGGAGGCATGAACGCTGACCTTAACTGAGGCAAGTGAGGCCTGCAGTTCTTTGGACGTTGTTGTGGGGTCTTTTGTGACCTCTTGGATGAGTCGTCGCTGCGCTCTTGGGGTAATTTTGGGCAGCCGGCCACTCCTGGGAAGGTTCACCACTGTTCCATGTCTTCGCCATTTGTGGATAATGGCTCTCACTGTGGTTCGCTGGATTCCCAAAGCTTTGGAAATGGCTTTATAACCCTTTCCAGACTGATATATCTCAATTACTTTCTTTCTCAATTGTTCCTGAATTTCTTTGGATCTCGGCATGATGTGTAGCTTTTAAGGATCTTCTGGTGGACCTTACTGTGTCAGGCAGCTCCTATTTAAGTGATGTCTTGATTGAGAACAGGTGTGGCAATAATCAGGCCTGGGTGTGGCTAGAGAAATTGAACTCAGGTGTGAAAAACCACAGTTATAGTATGTTTTAACAAGGGGGGCAATCACTTTTTCACACAGGGCCATGATGGTTTGGATTTTTTTTCACCTTTAATAATAAACACCTTCATTTACAAATTGCATTTTGTGTTTACTTGTGTTGTCCTTGACTATTGTTTAAATTGGTTTGATGTTTCAAAACACTTAAGTGTGACAAACATGCAAAAAAACAGGAAATGAGGAAGGGGGCAAACACTTTTTCACACCGCTGTAACTGAGTTGGCTGCTGTAGAATTTCCCATTTCTTTGCCTTGAGAAACTCTAGGGTTGCTTTTGCAGTATGGTTTAGGTCTTTACCCATTTAACCAATCAGTTCTGCAGCAGTTGGCTGACTGAGCAGAGAGTATGACCCTGCACACTTTACAGTTCATCCTACTGCTTCTATCAGCAGTCACATTTTCACAATCAGTAGTGACCCAGATCATGAGCTCTTCTTTTCCTTCCCCATACTTATCTCGTCTCATCTTTCTGGTGCAAGTTCATCTTGGTTTCATCAGTTCAAAGATTTTTTATTGGCTCATGCAGCCAAATGACCGACAAGTTTCCCTTCATCACTACTCCTCCTAGAGCAGGGATCCTCAAATCCAGGCCCCGAGGGCCGGTGCCCTGCAGCTTTTAGATGTGTCCCTGATCCAACACACCTGAATCAAACGGCTGAATTACCTCCTCGGTATGCAGTCAAGTTCTCCAGAGTCCTGCTAATGACTTCTATATTTGACTCAGGTGTGTTAAAGCAGAGACACATCTAAAAGTTCCAGGACATCAGCTCTCAAGGCCTGGATTTGAGGATCCCTGTAATAGAGCATGGGTCAGAATTTAATCAAACTTGAACACAATGATCACTTGGTGGATCTTCATCCAAACTGTGCTCAGGGTCAAGGTCTTCTTTGGTTTAACAGCAAAAACTTTCATGTAATTAAAATTCTACATTTTTTCCCCCCACATGTTTTACGACAAAATCTAATCTTGCAACTCGCTGCAAACTCTGTATGAAGGGGTCTGTTGCTTGCAGACTTTGACAGTGACACTTCCACCTCATTGAGAATGTTTCTGACTTGGTTTGATTTTCAGATTAAAAAAAAAAAATTCAGTTCTGTCATCAAGTACTTCAGCTGTCTTCTGTAGTCTTCCAGGCCTTTACTGTAGGTAATTTGATTTGTTGATTTGGCCAGTCCTACAACATTTTAACCTCATGATGGACGAGCACCCTCTGTCATATGAAGAGTTCAAGTGAACAGTTACCAAATATGGTTTTTGGTGGTTAAGAGTCAGTAAGATTCATGATGCATACCAGAATGAATTTTAGTGTTAAATGCTAGAAGGGCTGACATTAGAGCATATACCACCTGTTGTAGAAGCCATGGACTCAGAAGCCTCTGCCCCACTAATGTGAAGAAAAGCATAGCATAAAAAAGGAAGCACAGATGCTCAGGACAGTGAAAAAGGTTTTTTCGTAGTGGAAACAAATGCACCTTTCTGTAAAGAGAAGGGTGTTAGGATGTGGTTTGTGTTTTTAGTATGTCTTTGTGTGCACTTTGTGGGGTTTTTTTTTCTTCCTTGTGTAATTTTTTCACTTGGTTCTTGGGAGTTAGGGGAATTCCGCATGTCAGAAGAACACAAAGACAACCCATGCTTACCTCTGTGAAAATGGTGAGAAAAAGCAAGAACACTGAGGTGGGGGGGGGGGAGAGAGAAAGTAAGTCAAGGTTCATCATCATGATTTACCGCAACACTGCAGGGTTACTGAAATTTGTTTCAGTTATGCTTTTCCTGCATTTAATCTTTCTTTTTTTTTTTATAGCAACAATTTATAAGTCATCTCTAGGCACTTTACAAATCCTGACCTTAAATGGCCAACTCATCTTGGCAAACAAACAGGAAAGGAATGAAGGCAGTCCCAAAAACTCAAATAAAATGTAAAAAATTCTCCAAGCTTTGACAAAGTGAGATTACATGAGGCTGAGTTATTGCAATCCAGAGTGATTGTGCTACATCTAGATAGTCTGTATTCTGTACAAATTGTCACTACAATAAGTTCAGTTTTGCCCAAATCATCCAGACCTTTATGTTTTTAAGACACATTTAAATTTGAATAAATGAACATTTTTAATCCGGCTTCATAGATAAATATAGTTATGATGCAGGTGCAGGTGTGGTAAACCCAAGCACTGCCAGTTTATATTAGATCTGCAAGACCGCTAACGCTGGAATAATGTGATCTCTCGTTTTTTGTCTCTGTAAGTTATCTGGCTGCAGCCTTTTGCACTAATTGCAATCAATTGTAACTCCAGTATACAATGCATTACAGTAGCCCAAAGGTATGAGTAACAATTTCTAGATCAGAAGATTTTTAAAAAGGTTTTTAGTTTGGAGATTGTTCTGAGCTGGAAGAAACATGTACAGGTGTCGGGTAGGTTTGTGTGGTCAAAAAAATTTGTGTGTGCAAAGCTCTGGATGCAAAGCAAATAAAAGCAGTCTCCCAATCTTCTTTATATTTAGCCACAATAAGCTTCCTCAGTTCTGTTGACAATAAAGCTCATATTGGGTAGATTTAGTTTCTTCCTTGTTTTTTCTTTTTATTTATTTTTGTTGTACAGAGCTGTTGTCTGTACAGATCACTAAATGCCACCTTGAGCACCCACTTCAGAGCATCTCAGTTCTTTTCAAATGAACTTTGTATTCATAACAGTACACCAGGATGTAACTGGCATTGCTTTTATGCAGGTGGATCCCCTGTTACAGACACCATAAAGTGTCTGTAACAGGGGATCTGCTGTTAAACCTTTTGAGGAGCTGCAGCGCACAACTAAGTCTAAAAGTCTAAAAGTACATTTTGAGATGATTTAGTAAATAAATTATTTCCCCCTTCTCACCTTCTGCATCAACTGAGAATTTAGCATAGCATGCAGTCACATTGATGGTGTTTTCAGAAAGACCTTTAGCAGGAAGTGAACCTGTCAGAATAATGGAACTGTTGACTTCTCGGAAACATTAACTGCTTTTCTTGTGAAATAGAAGATTTTAGCTGAAGACCGGCCGTATGTTTGTAAAGTACCTGCTGTGCTGCAAAGTACTCGGCACTGTGCTGTTTATGAAATACTTGAAACATCTGTACAGATATTTTGCAGTTGCTGCACAGCATGAAGATTTTAGGTGAGGCTGTGGGCGTTCATGGGTCAGCTTGCAGGCAGTTGCAAAACCTCAAATCCACAAAACACACCTTCTTTTTCATCCTGTTTCTCACAGTTTAAATGTCAGTGCGTGCATGTGTGTTGCTGTCTGACAAATGCAACAGACTGGGGAAAACAGGTGGCACTGAAGTGAAGGAAAATGAATAATTATGAAGAACAAAACTGAGGCCAGTTTCGACCTGACTGCATGTTTAAAGAATCAGCTTGTTGTCGTAGAGACAGGTGCATCACAGGTACTATATAAATAAATAAATAAAAAAAAACCCTCATCTATCAGTGTGATGCAACTGGAGGTTTAAAATAGATGATGAACTTTAAATGTTCGACAGATTGGGGGAGGGGTCAAATCGAGAGATCATCTAGATTTGTGGTAACATCCTGGCAGTGATGTTTTTTGTTGGATCTTATCTCTTTGGTTTAGTGCAGGCGATATGTTAAAAAACCCTCACGTGATGCTCCTTGACAGAATATCAGGTGGAATCAAATCAGCAGTTTGAAGCTGATCATTCGCAGCTCAACCAGCAGGTAAGTCGCTGACTGAAGTCTTTTAATGTCTAACAGGCAGCAGCTGAGTTTTAATGTGCAGGGATTATTTATATAAATAAGACAATGATGTGATGTTTAAAGTACACATTACTGAAAATGAATTCCAGCTACATTGTTAAGCTGCTTTCAATCAGTTGACAAAATGAATGACAAAAAGATATAAATGAAAAAAACATGACATTGTATTTGGTGTTTATATTTGGTGATTATTTTAACACTTTCATCAAAGTGTCACATCATCACTGCATTTACTGTGTATTTAGAAGACAACCGTGGCACATTTGCACAGATGTTTACTTTACTTTATTCATTTCTAAAGCACTTTAAAACAAGAACTGCAACAAAGTGCTGTACAATAAAATAAGAAAAACACCAAGAACTCAAACAAAAGCAATAAAAACAGACAATAAAAATCTCAATGTGTATTAAAAACCAAAGAATAAAAATGTGTCTTAAGAAGGGTTTTAAAAGTTGACAATGAAGGGGCACTCCTAATATGTAATGGCAGGTCATTCCGTAATTTAGGGGCAACAATACTAAAAGCTCTATCTCCTCTGGGCTTCAATTTTGACCTCGGTACCTCTAGGAACAGCTGATGAGCTGATCTGAGGCAGCTAGTTGGGAGATATGGATTAAGTAGCTCAGAAAGATAGGATGGAGCCAGCTCATGCAAACATTAAAACACAAGTAAAAGAATCTTATAGTGAATTCTAAAATGTACTGGCAGCCAATGCAGGGAAGCTAGGATAGGAGTAATATGCTCCCTCCTCCTAACACCAGTCAGAAGCCAAGCAGCAGCATTAAGGGAGGACTGACTGATTCCAAAGTAAAGAGCATTACAATGTGTATCAGTGGAACCACAGAGGACAAACTGAGGCAGAATCAGAAATACCTGTTTCATCACCTGTTTATGTCACTACTTATTCTTGTTGTATTTGTAGGCCAACAGTTCTTTTGGGTGGGAGTTTGTGTGTGACTAGATGCCAAAATAAAACTGACAAATAGGTCAGCATGAAGAAGCACACAGACATCTGTATCTGTAGCTCTGCAAGTTGTCAACCACATGATTATAAAAAAATAAACATATATATATATATATATATAAAAATTTATTTTGACCCCTGCAGGATGAGAAGAATCAGGACGCAGTGAGTCAAACCCTGAAGCAAATACCATCCTTCAAATCTTCCAGTCACCGAACAAACCATCCCCGTGGTGTCCAAGAAGGAAATCTGATGACTGGATACATGGAGAGAGATAAGAAATCCCTTTCCCTGTTTATTCTGCTTCCTCTGCTGCTGGTCTGCAGAAGTGATGACTGTCCCAGTCTTCCAGATAGTTAGTCTATTTTTCTTTTTTACTTGACTTATAATGTCAATGTTTAAGACCTGTTGTTGGCTGCAGCCACTCCCTTTTCATTCCATCTCTCCTGTTTTACTCCTCACAGATCTCACTTGCTACAACGACTACAGTAAAAACATCACGTGCTTGTGGAACAGCACAAACGTAATCGATCGCACAGAGATCGCATGCACAATACACGCCAAGTATCATGGTCGCCACTGGTAAGGACTGCAGTCACAAAAAGCAAACCTAGACACAAAATACTCATTATAGATAAATCACACCCTTCATTAATAACATCTGCAGCAAAATTAAATTAAAATTATTATTCTCAGGTCTTACAGTGCTTCCTGTCACCTGGAGCCTGTTGACATTTCCAGACCAGCCCTAAAGACGTGCTCGCTGATCTTTGAATCTGACTACATTGTGAGTGTGTGAACAAACATTACTGTTGTTGAGCCCCTGAGATACAATCATATATCCTATAGCTCAGTTTGTAGTTTAATTAGGTGTCAGCGCTCGACTGACATTCAGTGACTCTGGGTAATAAATGAGTAATAATGAAGCACATGTAATTGAGAGATGCCAGTAATCAGGGTCCATTTTCAGGTTTTATTTATCTTTGCACACAATCAGGCCCCTTTTTTTTTTTTTACTTTTCCCTGTTCTGTATTTAAAGAAAAATTAAAGCTAATTATAGCTTCTGTACAGCTTCTCATTCATGGGAAGAAAGTGAAATTGGAGTGCTCTGAAAATGTAGAATTATCCTTTCAAATTAATCTGTTAATCTAATTTCCTGTTAAATATTCTCATTCCTATGCTTTAATGGAGTAGCTTTGCATGTCTCTCAGTTCAACATGTTGCTTTTTTTAAAATCTCACACTGAGCCTTAATGCAGCTACTCAAGCCATCCTCTGTCTAAAAGGAGCTTTAGCTCCCCTCTCTTCATGCCTGTTCTCACTTTGTGTAAACTTTATTATCCGACTGGCTGTTTATGACTCTTATCTTTGTCTTTAAATCAGATTTCAAATATGCCAAACAGAAACATCTTCCTACAGATATCCTCCTTAGCTTTATATTGTTCACGATGAATGTTTCCTAACAGTATACATTTCAAACATTTTTGTTTTCCAGTTTAGTTCTTTCCATGTGTTGTCCTTTAATCTGAGCTGTAACCATGTGGAACCTGTAATCACTTCCTACAAGCCATCTTGTCACAGTGAGTGAAATCTACAGTGATGCCTCGTTGTGACTTACAATATGAGGTATCCATGGTGACCTAAAATGTACTCTCTGTGTGTGTGTGTGTGTGTGTGTGTGTGTGTGTGTGTTCTTGCAGTAAGGGTGAATCCTCCAGGAAGACCAGAAATCAACTTCACCACTGTTTCCTGGTTGTCCCACCTCACCGACTATTCAATGATCGACTTATACAAAAGTGAAGTGCAGTGGAAACAGCAGGATCAGTCGTGGAGCGTAAGTTTCGATTTTGTGTCACAATGTGAACGAGTTTAAGCATGAAGCTGAGCAGGGAGATCTTGAAAGTGTGCATTTAGATGATGTGTGTGATCCTTGCCCTGTGGTTGTGTGAAATCTAAGCTAGATTCATCCTCAACCCCACACTGGTTTCTTTGTCTGTCAGGATCCTGCTGTGCAGAAAAAAATTGGCATTCAGTGTGAGTATGAGTGCAAGGCAGAGCTGGAGCAAGATTTGCTGATACGAGACGAGAGGTACGAGGCACGAGTTCGTGTGCAGTCTGTTGTTCGGAGCCGTGAGGGAGCCTGGAGTGACTGGAGCCCCACTGCATCATGGGTGTCACCAGTAGGAAAAATAAAACCATCATTAGGTACATTTTTCTAGATTTGTTGAAAATTTTCTCAGCACAAATTGCATGCTGTAGGTCTGAGAGTCTAATTCCTTGAGTTGTGCATCCAGATATTTGAATGGAAATCGCAGATGTACAATCGCAGATGTAAAGTCAGGACTAAGTCTTTGAACAGTGACATGATTTTCACTTTTTTGCCTCTGTTCACCACCACAGTATGTTCATAAGGAAGCTATCATGAATTGATTAAGGGGTAGACTTTTCCCTTTGATATTGAAAATTTAGCATCAACCAGTTATTCATTTTAGACTCACAAGTAACTGGACAATGTGTGCATCAACACCACTTTAAGGTATTGATGCAGAAGAAATGGGATGTTCATAAATGGCCAAGTCAGTCACATGACCTCAACCCAAGCCAGCACACTGAGCAGAATCTTCAGTTACATTTGGGGCAGCTGTGGCTCGGGTGGTAGATCAGGTTGGCAACCAATAGGTGGACTGAGTTGCCCCCAGTCCATCCGCTGGGGTATGAGTGTGTGTGAGAACATTAGATAAAATATAGGCATGGATTAAAGCTCTGTATGAATGTGTGATTGGGTGAATGCAGTAGAAAGGGCTTCAAGTACTCAAATTGAGTAGAAAAGTGTGATAAAGTACCGGTCCATTTAGCATTTACATCTGGATTGCATCAATTCAAATTCACTGCATGGTTTTACAGGCATGACCTGACCTGCACGACTCAATTTTCTCGTGTTTCCCGTTAGTGTGACTTATTCTGTCCTATGTTTTTCAGGTATTGCCTTTCTTGTGACCATAACTGTAGTAGGTGTAGTGGTGTCGCTGGCAGTCATACTCTTTCTAAGAAAAAACCTGGTACGTAGAGAGGAGTACTTTTCAAGAATATTCCTATGAACATTATATTATTATCTTTTATTTTAACTGGGTCTGTTCAAGAGAAATATATAATTTTTTTTCTGGCAGCTCTGGTTCAGGATGATGTAAATTTGTTATCTTAGGGTTTGCATACCAGGCGGAGGAACATCCAGCAGAGTGCATGTTTCCAGGTAAGCTTACAGATTTTCTAATTTTGTGTGTTTGAAGTCATGTAATCCTCATCAGTTTGTGGCAGAAAATAGAATATTTGTGTAATATTGTGGTAAACATGGTTGCAGGATATTCATATGATTAGAAGGCAATTATTTTGATCTGCACTCTTCTTGAGTAGCTTTTTTATTTAACTTTGTGCTTCTTCAAAGTGTCAGAATCAGATGTTGGGCACCTTGATAGAGAGGGCCCCTTATACACTGACTTCATCACATTGTCTCTGAAAACTGTCAACAGTGAGTTGAAGGCTCAAAAACCAGCAGGGAGCTACAGAGCCTGTCATTACCATCTAAAAAAAAAAAAGATTAGTGCAGCTTCAAAAAATGGACCAGCACAGGATGCATAATAAAAAGACACAGCATTACAGAACATCATATGCATACAGTAGTCAACATAATCAGACAAAATTACTGACTGATCCAGTGACAGATGTGACCTTTATGATCCAAAAGGCTCAAGATTCAAAAAGTGCAGTATGTGCACAAACACAAAGCAAACAAAAAACATTTAAATCCTTTTCTTAAAGTCCAGATTGAACAGTTTTCTGTATTTTTAACCCTTCTCATCCTTTCTCCTGCTCTCTCACCTCTCTCTCCTCCAGCGTGGGTTCACCAGTGAATCCTTCCACTCCTTCTTGAAACCAGTGGAAATGATCACAGTAGAATTAACCTCCTCTGTGGATGCTGTCACAGCCTGCAGGCCAGATGAGAAGATCGTGATAAATAAAGGCAACTCTGACTCCACCAGCTCCAGCTTCTCAACCCAAGTTACTCTGAGATTTGTACTCCTCCCATTTCCTCACTCAGTGCTGGGAATCTGGAGCCGTGTGCAGCTGACATGCCTTATGGTCCTGTTGGTACTCGAGCTGAAGGAAAGAGCACAGAACAGGAGAGCAATGAAAGAAGAGAGAAAGACTATGAGAAGTCTCAACACTGATCGCTTCGGGCTCCAGAGTCTAAATTCGGGCATGTCCAATTGGCCGATGTCAGCAGGCAGATCACTAGAGCCCTCTGGTGATGGCTATAAGCCAGTGAAACAGGAGGGCTGAGAGCAGACAGTAGGCCTAACTATCAGGACAAAATAAGATGTAGGACTTGCAGAATTCATGACAGCCAGTCAGCTCTGAAGGAAATATTTATCTTCAGGTTCTGTACAATGCTGAGGCTGATTTAATCTTTTACTTTTGTTCATATTATCACACTAGCTGCCCTGACTGACACAAATCGGGGAAATATGCTAACATATTTAAGAGCGCCAGGTTGCTTGTTTGAAAATGTAGCAAAATAACTGATTGAACTGCTTGACATGTTAGATTACATGTTACAACAGAAAAGTAAACAGAGTACTTTATTATGTGTCTACTTTATCATGCTTGGTTTCTGGACTGCAGCGTTGCAGGTCCTGGTGTTTTTTTCTATTTATTAAAAACAACAAAACTGTTTTTATTACAATACACACATGAATTTCATTTACACTAGTATGGCAGCTATTTACTGAATTGAGGAAGCTACTTTAAATGATGCTATTTTCCAAAAGTGTGAAATTCTCAATAAAAGAAATTAGAAAAATCAGAATTCTATTTATTTTTTTGTTTTGTTTTTTTGGCTTTTTTGTCTTTCTTAATTTCTTCTAATGAACGATAATACTTGGATCTATTTGCACTAAAGTGTTGATGTGAAACCATAAAACTCACTGCAACACATTTAGAAAAACACTTGTTTTTAATTGCACAGGTCAAAATGACTTGAACAACTTTAACTTTTAAGATGGTGTCCTTTAGGGAAATATTATGTTCCTCAGATAAAAGATACAGCTTTATGCCTCTTTTTGTTAAAATTATTGTGACAGTTACTCACTTAACTTTGATGCTACTGCCATCTACTGGTGAATGTCGTCTCAAACGCTACAGCAGGTGAGTTCACTGTGAACACAAAGCTCTTTTAACAGGAAAAACAAACTTTCTTTATCGTAGCTCTTAAAATAAGCCGGGCGTCACACTAAGCTGATGTCCATCATAGCTTTGTTCTTTATCTGAAATGTGGCCACTTTAAAGTCTCATTGTTGTGGTTTTAACTAAAAGCATGTTAATAAAAAGCGATCAAAAGTAGTGGACACTGAGAATCCCGATACAAGACACATACAAGAATTTACCTTGTTTTGGTTAATACACGCAGCAAAATTTGTTTTTATAGTTTTAGCCACATTTCTACAGAAAACATAGCACACACACAGAGAGGTTTTTAGCTTCTCTCCAGTCAATCGTATCAATTCCTTCGTCCTTCAGGAACTGCCTGCGTACTCTCACCACATGACCCCAGGCCCCACTGCACCAGTGTAGGGTCTGACGGCGGGTTCAAAGATTTCATCCCGATACCTAATGGCAGTCACCCTAGCCAGTAGAGGTCCCTCCATGGATACGTCTCTCCCAGCCCATCAGTACCGAACTGATCATGCTGAATGATGTTACAGGCAGCATAACGTTCCCCACGGCTTCTCCAGGCCTTTTCACGTCTGTCACATGTACTCAGAGTGAACCTGCTCTCATCAGTGAAAAGCCCAGGGTGCCTGTGGTGGACCTGTCAATTCTGGTATTCTGTGGCAAATGCCAATCTGGCTCCACGGATCCAGAAAGTGAGCACAGGGCCCATTAGAGGACGTTGAGCCCTCAGTCCACCCTCAAGAAGTCTGTTTCTGATTGTTTGGACAGAGACATTCACACCAGTGGCCTGTTAGAGGTCATTCTGTAGGGCTCTGGCAATGCTCATCCTGCAGATACCAGTGATGGGTTAAGGCCCTTCTGCAGCCACACAGCCTGCTGGGGGAAAAAATGACATCTGACCATGTAAAGCCATGGTAGATTAAAAGTTACTTCATTAATATGTGCATGAGTCTGTACATCCCCCAATGATCACGCAAAATTTTAAGGTTTCTATGGTGGAATAGTTTGCAATAAAGCAGCCCTGTCCTGCATAAATCCTGCGCTCATTCTCAAATCTCAGATTTCTCTAGAAATTACACACATTTATCCACATTTAGTAACCAACAATTCCTAACAGAAGACATTACCTTTATATCCAAAAAAGAGCCCAGTCCAGCACTCCTCGGCCATCTGAAAGCTTCTCAGTAAGTGTTCATGCTAAATAAATAAATAAATAAAACTTGCCTCTCATTTCTGGATCCACACTGACGTTCTCCTCCCAGCAGCCATCAATCTGACATGATTATAAAGGCTTTAGTACACATATGTTATCAAGACTGGGAGTCAAGCTTTTATATTGCTACAATATTGTACTTTGTAAAGCTCAGGATAAAACTATGACTTAATACTATGTACAGAAAGATATTATTGCATTATTACAGGAGAGTGGGATAAAATGAGTCATGTTAGCTCAGGAAATATGCAGCCTCGACCCAGAGGAGCTGACAGGAACTGTGTCTGAAAGACTGTGGAGTTCACAGGTCGACCAGCTCAAAGAGGTGCATGTTGAAGCCAAAATCCCAAGAATGCCACAACAGAAAGTTTATAGTATATATAGTTTATAATATAATATATATAATGCATTGTTTTGAAAATGTTAAAAAACTGTGGTCAGATTGGGGAGAGGGGCTGGAAGGACACACTCTCATACACAAACCTGATGCATTGACAGAGGTTTGAGTAAAGGACACAGTGAAGGCTGTGGTCAAGTCAGTCAGCCCCGGTTTGAGTATTCGTGACATGCTTGAGACAAAATGTGACCCCACTCTCCCCTAGATGAAGAGGCATTGAAAAACTACGACTTTGAACATGTCTTTGTGTTGAACTGCAACGCCTCTCAGAAAGGGCTTGGCAGAGTACTGTTGCAGAGACAGTGAGAAAAGCTGGTCATCACTGTTTATGTGCTCCCAAATTGAATCTGGAAAATAATTATTATTGGTTTTTTAAGCCGTTCTCCTGGCAATCACCAAACCCAGACTCGTCCATCAGATTGCCAGATGGAGACGCGTGATTCGTCACTCCGTTGCACTTGATGTCAGGCTTGGATGCAGCTGCAAAAACCCCACAAATTTTTTGGCTGTCTGATGTCATGCTGTCTTTTAGATAGCCTTATTTTCAGTGCTGATCAGGTAGTGTTGGTAACATAGACTGCCACTGTTTCTGAGTTGATGCTAGACTTTTCTCAGCTTCAGTCTGGGACTTCAAGAGACACAGAAATCTTTAGACACAAACAACTGTGTTGTCCTGATATATTAACAGTTTATTAATGTTACAGATGGGCAGGACTGCATTTGCCACCTAGCTTCCAAACTAACCTTATGGTTTTATTATTAGCCATAGAAGATAACTGCACAGATGGCCAGGCACATTTGTCACCTGCCTTACTGCCACAGAGGCTGCCTCAGCAAATGGATCTGTGTGTTTGATTTTGCAAGGATTTTATGCTAGATGTGCTTCTTGATGCAACCCTCCCAATTATCCAGGCTTGGGACCAAGAATGGCACAAGGAATTGCTAATAGTTAAGCAGCTGAAAACAAATTTGCAGGCCATGTGAATGTTGGTGACAGTTGTGCAGTACTTGTGCAACAGGAGCTTTGTTGACATCTCAAAATTCACCCCAAAGTGTGGTTTAGTGTAAACGTCAGCCATTAGTGATTGGAGGGGCTGTGTGTCTTTCTGCCTGGAATGGTTCTGCGTGAAGTTGTGTTTCAACCGGTTTGTTTGGTATCGATATTGATACTGTTGCAAATGAGTAACTAATCTAATTAGTAATAGTTAATACTAAACCCTATACTATACAGGCAGAGGATAAATCAATCTTTCCATCAAACTGTCAGTAAGAAAGCATGACTCTCAAGCACTCATTTAAACAGGCCAGAAAAAAGAGCAGAAACCATCATTTAAGTTTGGTAAGCGAAGCAAAATAAAGGCATGAAACTGAGGTTTGTGTGTCTGCTTTGAAGGTGTTTAAGCACACTACTTTCTCATCACTTCTTTCACAGTCATAGTAACACTGAAACATTTTCAAAAACGGAAACAAATAAATAGAAACTCAGTTTCTGCTGTGCCTGCGGTTGGTGGCTGACATGTAGCATGATCAGCAGTACAAAGGGAATCGAAACATCGCATAGAAATGGTGGCGGTCATTGTGTTGTTTCACATTTCTTCATATTAAATGTAAAAATATGTGACACTAAGTATGTCACCAAGTTACTACTGTCAGTACGAAACCACAGTACCGCAACTTCTTTTTTTTTTTCTTTTGCTACAACACTCGGCATGCGTAATTAAAGATACAGTCAAGCAGATGAAACACTGGGCAACTCTCGACTGGTAGGTTCTTAACACAATTAAATTTATTTATTAGTTCAATAGCTCTATCAGACATACACCAAATAAGGTTTTCAGTGAATGAATGAATCCGCTTGTGGTGATAAATAACGCTGTGGCCCAAGTCATGATCGTGATGCCACATTTTATAGCATAGCATGCATTTTCATTCACGTGTCTTGTGATACAGTCAGGTCCAAACGTTTTTGGACAACGACTCATTTGTTGGTAATTTTACCTCAGCACAAACCCAGAGAGGACTTTAAATCAGAGAATCGACATGTGCTTGAAGTGTAGACTTTAAGCTTTAATTCAAGGGGTTTAACAAAATTTTTGCATCATCTGTTCAGGAGGCTGTGTTTCACCCATTGAGATGCTCTGTAAAGCCTTTACTGGAGCCACCTTCTGTGGCTGCTTGTTTGTGGGTCTCTCTGCCTTCATATTTGTCTTCAGTAACTGAAAAGCAACTTCTTCTTGGTTTCTCCTAGTCTTCTTTTTCCTTCTTTCAGCTTCTCACCTTTAGGGGTCACCACAGTGGATCGTCTGCCTCCATCTCACCCCATTTGTAGCATCTTCTTATGTCACACCAACTTTCTGCATGTCCTCCTCCACTACATCCATGAAGCTCCTCTGTGGTCTTCCTATTTTCCTTCTCCTTGGCAGCCCCATCTTCAACATCCTTTCTCCAATGTATCCACTATCCCTCCTCTGCACATGTCAGTCTTGCCTCTCTGACGTTGCCTTTAAAACACTCAACCTGAGGAGGCCCTCTGATAAACTTATTTCTAATCTTTTACATCCTGGCTGCTACCAGTGAACACCGTAACATCTTCAACTATACCACCTCCAGCTCCGTCTCCTGTCTTTATGGCTCATCAGCTTTATCTCCCTTTCCTAGACATTGCCATACTTCCACAGGTATGTCATCTGAACCACCTGCCTTTCACGCTTCCTCTTTCTTCTTCATAGCTGCTCTCATTTCCTCCTTACTCAATCCACCGCACTTCCTCATTCACTATCTGTCCTCCATCCATCCTCTTCAAACAAGCACACAATGGTCATCTTCAAACTGCGCTCAAGGTCAAAGTATTATTTGTTGTTTTATGGCAAATTCTGATCTAGCCGTCTTGTTCTTGAGTGTAACTTGTGGTTTGCACCTTGTTGTAAACTCTGTGAAGGCGTTATAAATGTCATGACTGTAGACTTTGACAGTGATACTTGGTTAGATGTTAGTCATTTTTCCTAAATGTGGAACTAATTCTCTCATCATTCACTTCAGTTGTCTGCTGCAGTCTTTCAGGTCTTTTGGTGTTGCCTAACTAACCACTGCAGTCCTTCTCGTTAAGAACCTATCAGATTGTTGATTTGTGCACTGCTACAGTTTTTACTATCTCTCTGATAGGTTAATTTTGCTTTTTCACCATAATGATAGCCTCCTTCACTTGCGTCATCATCTTGCATCATTGAAGAAGTGTTAGATGAAGGGCTGATGTTAGATCATTTACCAACTTTTGCAGAAGCCATCGCCTCAGAAGCCCCTGCCCCACCAATGTGATGAAAAACAGTGTAAGAAAGAAAGAACAGACTTCCTGGATAATGAATGAGGTGTTTTTTTCTTAGTGGAAACAAACGTATTTTTCTGTGAAAAGTAAAGGGTTAGGATGTGGTTTGTGTTATTAGTGTGTATTTGTGTGCAGTTTGTGGTTTTTTTCCTTCCTTGTGTCTCAGTGAGGCAGAAAGAAAGCGATAAGAGGGTGTCATCTTCTTCACTATGTTTTTTTACAGAGTTAGGGGAAGTCCATAAGTCATAAAAGGGCATAAATAAAGACAACCTGCGCTCACCCCTGTGAAAATGGTGAAAAGGAGCTAGATTGTTGAGATGAGAGGGAAAAAAAGTAAGTCAAGGTTCATCATCATAATTTACTGCAACACTGCTGGGTTAATGTAATTTGTTTTCATTATGCTTTTCCTGCATTTATTTTTCAAGTCATTTCTGGGTGCTTTACAGGTCATGAGCTTAAATGGACAAATCATCTTGGCATTGGTCAGCTGCTGCAGACAAAAGAATGAAAAGACATGCAGGAACCACACACAGCAAGCAGCGGGAGGGGTTAGTGGGATGGTAATTATAGACATATTTCTAGAGCTGAAGATAACTGCAGACAAGTACAGAGAGAGAAAAGCAAAACTATGGGAGCGAGAACACATTAAAATTCAGATGAATTTAATACAGGGAATAAAAAAGAGTTGCTTCTTTGAAAATGGCCAGTGACAGACTAAATAGACCAGCTGGTTCTCAGTTAGCTATGATTAAACTATAACATCCACATCACACAAACTGTTAACTGCAGTTAAATAGTCAGCTTCCATAGATTACTCTCAATGAGGAGCATCGGGCCTTTGGAGAACCCTAAATACCACATTGAGCACCCACTTCGAGCGCCTCAGTTCTTTTCAATTAAATGCTTGTATTTATAACAGTTCATCAGGAAGGAAGTGAGACTTTAAGGTAGGTGGATCCCCTGTTACAGACACCTTAAAGAGCTGCCTGCTGCAGCACACAACTGAATCTAAAAGCGCATTTTAAGAGGATCTAGTAAGTAATCAATAATTTCCCCCTTCTCATCTTTTGTATCAACTGAGAGTTTAGCATAGCATGCAATCACATTAATGGTAATTTAAAAAAAAGACTTTTAGCAGGAAGTGAAAATGTCAAAATAATGGAACATTTGAGTGCTCAGAAACATCGACTGTTTTTCTTGTGAAATATAAGATTTAAGACGAAGATCGTCTTTGTGACTCTGGCTGTATAAAGTTAGAATATCTTATGTGATGAGTGAGAATCCAAAGATGTAAAGTGCCTCTGTGCTGCAAAGTACTCAGAACTGTGAGTGTTATGTTTGTGTTGATTACTATAAAAAGAAAAGTTTGCTTTAATACTAATGTGCTCCATCAAAGATAAAATGTTTAAAAAGACTTTACAGATTTATTGCAGATCCTATTGCAGATACTCCTTCGTGTCTGCAGTTGTGCATGAAGGTTTTAGATGAGGCTGTGGGTCAGCTTGCAGGTAGTTGCAAAACCAAAAATGACCACAAACACGTTTTCTTTTTCATCCTGTTTTGCACAAAGTTTAAATATCAGTATGGTCTACATGCGATGGCAGCAACTGCTAATATTTAGACTGGGGGAAATGACAGGTTGCACTAAAGTGAATGAAGAGGAATAATGAAAGAAGACATGAAGACAAAAACTCACGCAAAAGCCAGAAGTAGTCAGTTTCCATCTGGCTGCAAAAAGTATTGGCTTATAGTTATACAGACAGGTGCAAAATGGGTAACATTAAGTACAGGCTTATTTATCAGTTGAAGAAACTGATTAGAGGAAACTGAAGTTAACATACTTCACTTGAAACATTCAATTCAATTCAGAGAGACAGGACAAAAGACATTCTGTGGAAGAGAGCCAGAGATTAATAATAACTAATTATTAAATGCAGAGTGGTGTATAAACAGAGTTAAAAGAGGTGAATGAAAAGAAATACTCGGTGCATCATGGGAACCCCCCAGCAGCCTAGGCCTGTTGCATCATAACTAAGGGATAGTTCAGGGCCACCTGATCCAGCCCTAACTATAAACTTTATCATAAAAGAACAGTTTTAAGCCTAATCTTGAAAATACGAGTCTTCCCAAATCCAAACTGGGAGCTGGTTCCACAGAAGAGGGGCCTGAAAGCTGAAGGCTCTGCCTCCCATTCTACTTTTAAATATCCTAGGAACCACAAGTAAGCCAGCAGTCTGAGAGCAAAGTGCTCTATTGGGGTGATATGGTACTATGAGGTCTTTAAGATAAGATAGGGCCTGATTATTCAAGACCTTGTATCTGAGGAGAAGTATTTTAAATTCTATTCTGGATTTAACAGGGAGCCAGTGAAGAGAAGTCAATATGGGAAAAATATACTCTCTTTCTATTTCCTGTCAGTACCCTAGCTGCAGCATTTTGTATTATCTAAAGGCTTTTCATGAACTTTTAGGACAGCCTGATAATAATGAACTACTATAGTCCAGTCTAGAAGTAATAAATGGATGGATTAGCTTTTCAACATCAGTCTGAGACAGGATGTTTCTAATTTTAGAAATATTGTGTAAATGCAATCTCAAAAGCAGCCCCACATATTTGTTTAATATGTGCATTGAAGGACATATCCTGCTCAAAAATAACTCCAAGATTTCTCACAGTGTTACTGGAGGCCAAGATAATGCCATGCAGAATAAGTATCTGCTTAGACACCATGTTTCTAAGATTTGTGGGGCAGAGTAAAAGAACTTCAGTTTTATTTGAATTTAGAAGCAGGAAATTAGAGGTGATCCAGGTCTTATGTCTTTACAATATTCCTGCAAATTAACTAATTGATGTGTGTCATCTGGCTTCATGGATAGATAAAGCTGGGTATCATCTGCATATCAATGAAAATGTATGCATTTGCTTTCTAATAAGACTACCTAAGGGAAGCATGTATAATGTAAATAAAATTGGTCCTAGCACAGAACCCTGTGGAACTCCATAATTAACCTTAGTGTGTGAAGAAGAAGACTCCCCATTTACATGAACAAATTGGAGTCTAATAGATAAATATGATTCAAACCACTGCAGTGCAGTACCTTTAATACCTATAGCATCCTCTAATCTCTGTAATAAAATGTTATGGTCAACAGTATCAAAAGCTGCACTGAGGTCCAACAGGACAAGCACAGAGATGAGTCCACTGTCAGAGGCTGTAAGAAGATCATTCGTAACCTTCACTAATGCTGTTTCTGTACTGCGATGAATTCTGAAATCTGACTAAAGCTCTTCAAATAAACTGTTCCTCTGCAGATGATCAGTTAGCTGTTTTACAACTACTCTTTCAAGGATTTTTGGGAGAAAAGGAAGGTTGGCGATTGGCCTATAATAAGCTAAGACAGCTGGGTCAAGTTATAACTTTTTAAGTAGAGGTTTAATTACAGCGTGGCTACAGTGCTGAAAAGAGACCTGGGGTTGTTCTTATTTTCTTCAATTAATTTAAGCAAAATATTAATTTTCACTGGGCATGTTAATTATTGCCCCTTTGAGAGATTGGCAGGGTGTACCCCACCTCTTGCCTTTGAGTGGATAAGTAGAAGAAAAGGGATGGATGTTAATAGTTTATTTCTGTTCTTATACTACTCTAAATTCAAACACAGTATCTTGGCAACGTGATATTTTATTTTACCTGTGCAGGATGAGAAGAATCAGGACGCAGTGAGTCAAACCCTGAAGCAAATACAAACCTTCAAATCTTCCAGTCACCGAGCTTTGGGAACATACCATCCCAGTGGTCTCCAAGAAGGAAATCTCATGACTGGATACATGGAGAGAGATAAGAAATTCCTTTCCCTGTTTGTTCTGCTTCCTCTGCTGCTGGTCTGCAGAAGTGATGACTGTCCCAGTCTTCCAGATAGTTAGTCTATTTTTCTTTTTTACTTGACTTATAATGTCTATTTGATTTTAAGACCTGTTGTTGGCTGCAGCCACTCCCTTTTCATTCCATCCCTTCTGTTTTATTCCTCACAGATCTCACTTGCTACAGCGACTACAGTAAAAACATCACATGTTTGTGGAACAGCACATACGTGACTGATCGCACAGATGCCGCATGCACAATACACGCCAAGTATCAAGCTCGCCACTGGTAAGGACCGCAGTCACAAAAAGCAAACCTAGACACAAAATACTCATTATACATATATCACACCCTTCATTAATAACATCATCTGCAGCAAAATTAAATTAAAATTATTCTTCTCAGTACTTTCAGTGCTTCCTGCCACCTGGAGCCTGTTGACATCTCCAGACCAGCCCTAAAGACGTGCTCCCTGATCTTTGAATTTGACAAAATTGTGAGTGTGTGAACAAATGCAATTGCCATTGAGCCCCTGTGTGTATTTCAAATGAAGCTGAAGGTTATTATAGCTCGCAGCGGACCGGCACTCTGGCCCGGCTAAAAACCCTCTCAGCTCCTCCGCTAGAGCTCCCGGGTGGGGGGTGGGGGGGACCCTCCACACACACCCTTCCCGGCCAAGGCCACCTCTGCCCAGGCTGCGGCCTGCACAGCGTCCTCCAGGGAAGGGGGGGGGACAACCTTTACCTCCAGGAGGCCCCGGGAACCCACACTTAAGCCCCCACCACCACTGACTTAGCAAATCCGCAGCCACACAAGTTTCGTGCCCCTGGTACCCTACCGGAGTTTCGTGCCCCTGGTACCCTGCTGAGCTTCGTGCCCCTGGTATTCTACTGAAGCTTCGTGCCCCTGGTATTCTTCTGAAGCTTCGTGCCCCTGGTATTCTACAGGGGTTTTGTGCCCCTGGTACGCCGGGGCTGCCTTCCCTTGGCCAGGCCACCTCTGCCCAGGCTGCGGCCTGCACAGCATCCTCCAGGGAAGGGGGGGGGGCACTCTCCACTGCCCGGGCTGGGGCCTGCACAGCATCCTCCAGGGAAGGGGGGGGCACTCTCCACTGCCCGGGCTGGGGCCTGCACAGCATCCTCCAGGGAAGGGGGGTGGGGGGGCACCCACCACACACACCCTTCCCGGCCCAGGCCACCTCTGCCTGGGCTGCGGCCTCCGCAGCATCCCCCATGTGTTCAACCTTTACCTCCAGGAGGCCCCGGGAACCCACACTTAAGCCCCCACCACCACTGACTTAGCAAGTCCGCAGCCACACAAGTTTCGTGCCCCTGGTACCCTACCGGAGTTTCGTGCCCCTGGTACCCTGCTGAAGTTTCGTGCCCCTGGTACCCTGCCGAAGTTTCGTGCCCCTGGTACCCTGCTGAAGCTTCGTGCCCCTGGTATTCTACTGAAGCTTCGTGCCCCTGGTATTCTTCTGAAGCTTCGTGCCCCTGGTATTCTACAGGGGTTTTGTGCCCCTGGTACGCCGGGGCTGCCTTCCCTTGGCCAGGCCACCTCTGCCCAGGCTGCGGCCTGCACAGCATCCTCCAGGGAAGGGGGGGGGGGCACCCACCACACACACCCTTCCCGGCCCAGGCCACCTCTGCCTGGGCTGCGGCCTCCGCAGCATCCCCCATGTGTTCAACCTTTACCTCCAGGAGGCCCCGGGAACCCACACTTAAGCCCCCACCACCACTGACTTAGCAAGTCCGCAGCCACACAAGTTTCGTGCCCCTGGTACCCTACCGGAGTTTCGTGCCCCTGGTACCCTGCTGAAGTTTCGTGCCCCTGGTACCCTGCTGAAGTTTCGTGC
>JAMQGT020014780.1:5000-12445 GCA_024447675.2 Pterophyllum scalare | reverse complement strand
TATTACAGTGCATGTTGATGTTGATTAGTATTGCAAACAAAATCAGTATTAGATGTTGGTTTAAGCATCCTTTGCATACTAATCACTGTGCAATAATCACAAAGAAGATCAAATTTAATGCTTATAGACTGCAGTGTAAATTTTCAATTTAAGATGTTCTGGTTATTTATATGCAGCAAAGGTACATAGCTGTAAACCTAACTGTTATGTCTATATGACAACCAAAAACACATTTTGAGCGACAACGTGACATAAACTATCCCTTTAAACTGTCACACAGAGTAAAGCAGAATCTTTCATTTGGATCGCTGTCAGTTTCTGGGTGTTTAAATTGTATTTTTGCTGTTTTTACTCTTTTTCTAACTAAATGTTCTGCTTTCATATGGAAAATAAAAACATAATTATGATCATAAAAAGCACTAGATGGCTGAAAGAGTTTCTTGCAATAATGCCATAATTCCACCTGCAACTCTACTGCTTCTACTAATACATTACGATACAGTATTTAGGAGAAATGTTCTGTGACTGCTGTGTATACTGTACCATCAATCCTGTGTGTATTGCTTGGTATGTATTTTAAAGTTGTTGGTTGGTAGTGTATTTTTGTTATTTTCAGAAATGGCTCAGTATTTAAATGAAGCTGACTAACTGCTTTGTGTATTTCAGGTTTGCACCGTATAACACTCCTAACAACTGTATTCTAGACAAACTGTCTTGTATGCAAGTGGCCCTTTCTTGCGTGCATGTAAAGTAACCAGCCTTCCAAGAGCTTTTAAGAGTATTAACACTGTAACAGATATGTCTAAACCAATGTTGTGTTCAACACATGTCCCTGTGCTGCTCCGCTTCACAAAATTATGTGTGCCTGTCAGAGAAATCCAGCTTAATGCAGTGCAGGAGAGTAGTTCTTTTCTGCCACAGTGCCCCTTGCATCTTATTGTTTTCTCCACTGACAGGGTCATAATGGCAGCTGTCAGTGAAGCCTTCTGGGAAATGCAGTCCTTTGCAAATGACAGGCGCACAGGGAAGCAAAGGGAGCAACACTGGGAGCATGCCACTTTATTGTCACATGGATGTCACTTTCACTATCGCTAACGTACACTTTCCTTTTTTCCCTCCCCATCCCTCTCTCTGTCTGATTTTGTATCATGTTTTTTTCAACCTCACTCTCCCCCTTTCACCCCTTCTCTCCCCTTTCTTTGCAAACCAGGGATCTGAAAAAGGTTGGAGTGACTATTGTAGGACCGCAGAAGAAGATAGTGAGCAGCTTGAAAGCCCTAGATTCTACAACAAGAATGGCCCAGTACCTGTTTGAAAAAATCAACCAACAAATGAAAACCACCAGAGACCTATCTGTTGGTCTGTGTTGACAGACTGTGTTTGCTAATCGCACTTAACACAGTGGCTGCGTATTCAGACTGAAAATGGAGGAAAAATATGGCATGATTCAAGTGATGTCTTTCATCATTTCATTTGAAAGATGTCCTGACAGAGAAGTGGGAAAAAGTCAGTACAACCCTACCAGCTAGGTAACTGACTGACTCAACCCTCTGTCCCTCTATGCCCATGTTGAGTTGCCTTACAGACTAAGAGGGGGGTAGAGAGCAGAGAAAAGAGAAGAAGGTCAGAGAGATGTGATCAGGAGGACAAAGTATTACTGTACTGGGATGCAGGGCAAGGACTACATTAACATATAGCAGGAGGTCTCCATGATTGTGGCTTAGCCACAGCACACCGGTAGTAGCAGCCTTTAGATCAAGGCCGTGAAATGGCTGAGATGCCTTGGGAAGAAGAGCATGGCGGACAGCAGCAGCTGACCCGGATGTGGCCCCTTCCTGGCGTGAGGAAGTCTGAGGCGTGAGATTTTGTTGCAACTACCTTCATTTATCATCATTATCCATGCGAGATCTGAGCTGGTATGGACACACCTAGATGCTAATCGAGCCATTTTACTCTGTAGCTCTAATCTATAGCATTTGCATTCAGTAGACATGTCACTTAAAAGCAATAATAATATAATCAGTGGAATAATTTCATTGTATGGAAGCCATGAGTCTGTCACATGTAAAATGTATTGAATGCTGTGCTTTAAAGATAACAGGGGCCATAAACTTCACTTCACCCACAGATTTTTGTTTATGGTGACATCTATGTTCTGTGTGCTCATGAACAGATATTGTACAGTTTTAGTGCAGTTCTCTCTGTAACCCAATGCCCTTTGTGTGAAATCTCAGGTCGTATACTCCCTTATGTTTTCTCATACAAGGAGAAAGTGATGGAAAATTTTTGGGGCAAACTAGAATTGAGAATTCAGGTTAAGAAACACATGCAAGAAAAGGGGAAACAGTAGAGTACAAAAAAATGAGAGCAAAGACAACAAATAAAATCAGTGTCAGTCTTCTGCTTCAGATGTGGATGTGTTACAGACATGTAATATGCTTAGAGCTCAAGTTTCTTCTTTAGGGAAGACAACTTAACATCATCAAACCGCCACAACACCAAGTATCCTTTTCTTTCTTTGCCTGTGTAAGATCAGTTAAGTAGGTTGAGATTAACACTGCCGGTCTGAGGTTACAGTCCATTTACTTAGGTTTGAATCCATAACTTATTAATAAAAGCCATGTAGGAACAGTCTTTTTTTTTTTTTTTTTTTGATTGGAAAATTTGTGTAAAAAAGTGGTTTGTTATATTGTAAAATTAACTTTTAACCCATTACTTTTGGTGTGTTTAATGCAAAAAAAAAAAAAAAGTTGAGTGCCTCCTGTAGTTGGACTTGGTTTTGGTTTGACTCCAAGAAATTCTTGGCCTTTTTTCTCTGTTCTCTTTGGGGATGTAGAGTTGGTTATTTCCTGAACTAACTAGGTTTTGCCCTGAAAGAGATGCAGCATTTCTAATAGATGATTGCTTTCTGAGATAGTATCCAAGTATGTCATATCTCCAGTATGGGCTTTCCTAAAAGCACCTTTGTACAGTGAAGTACTTTAAGATGCTAGTCTCCTGCTTTGATGTTACCCAGCCAAGCTCTCAGTGCAACATGTACCCAGATTTTTTTTTTTGAACTGGCACTTTGGTACTTTGTGCTGGTGGATGGGTAATATGTAACCATAAGGATGCAATTCTTAAGTTTCTTCAAGCACTTAGTACACATTATTACAGCACTTTGAAATGAAATGTTATGGCCTTGGCGCTAGATTAAACTTATCTAAGAGACGGGATGATTTTGGTGCTTTTGGGAAACCCAGCCTTGGTCGGTCTGTCAGTCCTGTCTTCTTTTCTTTGGTCTACCTGTGGATGCTACTGTTGCTGCTATGTGTTCTAATTAGCATGTACATAATGAAAACCATTGTTATAATTGCAACTAGCACTACAGATCCCACTATATGTACATGTCCATCTCTTTTTGTACAAATGTTTGTATGTATAAATGCCTGAAAAAAAAATTGTGCAACATTTTTAATTAAAAAAAGAGACAAAAATCATTTGTATTTTATTTTATCTTATTTTGAATTATATTTGTCAGCCTTGTTTTTTTCTACAATAAAAAGGCTATTATGATTACGTTATTTATTTGTTAACATTATACAGTGCATTGTTCATTTTTTGGGAGGGTGGGGGTAAGGGCGTAGAGTAAATAATGTGTCAATGCTGTCTGTGTTTTGGTTTTAGACTTACTCTATAAATCTGAGACAACTGACAGAGCAATACTGTTATGAGCCCTATATCCAGATTCCTAAATTTATGTTTCAAGTCTGATTCAAGTGTCTGTGTGAGAGTTTATGTGTGCAAATGTAGATGGCCTTGTCTACTAATGTAAAGTGATTTGTAGTGGAAACATTTATATTTTTATAATAAATATTCTCAAAATATTTTCCAAAAAAAAAAACAGATGATGACAGATCTGCTCCTGTGTTTTTTGTTTTTGTTTTTGTTTTGTTTTGTTTTTTCACTACGTCATAGTCTTGAAGGCTAGCAAACAATGTTTTTTTTCATTACCAACACATATTTTCATATTTTAAATAGATCACAAGTGGAAGTTGTACATCTAAATAATTATTTAGATTTCAGCTGTTTTTGTTTTGAACTTTACATCCCATATAAATATAAATAAATAAAAGCAATCACCAAATTAATATTTAAAGTACGCAGTCCCAATAATCATTGACAGGCACCATCAGCAGCTACACTCAGGGATTTGTTATTTACAATCTAGAGTACTTTACAATAATTAAAATATGTAAATAAGATAAATAAAAAATACTATACCAAATAACATAAAAAATGACAAAATTTCAAAGAAAAAAGTAAATGTTTACAGTACGGGGAAATTATATTTATTTACATATTACTGTAGGTATATACCTGGTTTAGATGGTTAGTTAAGTAACAATTACAGTGTGGTTGGTCTTAAACCTATGTAGATTACATGTATGCCACCATAATTTTCAAAAAGGTTTATTTAACTGGTGCAGTTAATCCAACTGGATTTCATAAAATCCCCCAAATATTTTAATGGGTAATTCTGACATATTTTCTAAATGATATCTGGATGAATCAGAGAATGGTCAAAGAGAAATTTATATTCAAAACTATCTACTCTTTGATTAAAATACTGTAAATAGATTATGGAGACACACACGCGTGCGCACACCCACACACACACACACACACACACACACACACGCACACACCTCTGAAACTTAAACTGAAATCTCAAGTTGATAAAACAGTAAATTATTTTGGAATTATTTACTATCCTCTCTTTGATGTCTGCCCATAAACAATCACAAGAATAAAAGAATGTGTCCATGCCTATATATTAAACAAAGTTTTTAGATACCCAAATTTCCCAATCCAAGCCAAATGTTTCTCCATTATGTCAATGCATACCAACTGTGGAAATAACCAACCTTTAAAAAGTTTGCATTTAACATTTAAACATTTTGTCATTCATTTGTAGTAATCTGTCAATTACTTCCATTCCGTCTGTTACAGGATTGTTACAAGACGCATTCCGAACCACTTATTACTCTATTTGTCCATACTGGACCGACATCTTCCACATCCTCCACATCTGTTAACCAGCTTCCCACCTCTGCCTCTGTTTTTAATCTCTTCCACCCTCCTCCTTGTATCCACAGCCACATCTAATAAAGCATTTTGCTTCCGATCATCCATGGTTAAAGTTGATTTGTTTCATGACTTTAATGCGGAAGATCTGTATTTTCTCTCTATTTTTTTCTTTCTTTTTTTTCCTTTTTTTTTGCTGACTGGGAGGAGATGAGATGTGTCAGAGGGGGAAAAGAGTGATGGTTGCTCTGCACAGTGTTGAATGCTGACACTATCCAGATGGTCCCAGGCAGATGTGCACAGAGAAAAAGAGGACATTGCCCTCCACAAGTTGGGAAACAATGAACACAGTATGCTTGACACCGCCACCAATTTTTTGTCTTGTTTTTTATCTGAAAGACCTCTGTGGCACTGAAATCGCTGGGGTGATGAGAAAAACAGAGGGAGAATGGAAGTGGAGGAGGTATAGTGAGTGAATGTTAACAGATGATGAAGCCACAGACAGGAGGATAGAAGGCAGGTGTGCTAAACATGTGATGCCTATCGTAGTTCTGTCCAAGTAGATAAGAACTTTTCAAACAATGACATAGTATAATGGAATAATGCAAGAGGAGATTAGCCAGCAGCATTCATCACCCTGCTTGGCAGGAACAGAGAGCATGGTTCCAGTTGGAGAGTAATGATAACGAGAAAACAAAGTCATGAAGTGTAAAATGAATTTCCCACTTTGCGCAGGGGTAACATGCAATCATGAAAAATACAGCTTTGCAGTGACACACTGCTCCTCTTTCCGGGATCTGCCAAACAGCACTGTTTCTATTTGGACTCAGACACTTCATAACAATCAATGAAAGTGTTATCACTGGGGTTTTCAAAGAGTCCACGCACCAAACAGCAAAGCAACAAAGAACAGCAGAAAAAAACTGCAACCTGCAAATGTTTTATGCTAACCTGAGGCCAGTGTTTTTAATTGGGTGTCAGTCATTTTCCCATCATGTTCATGGGTCCATAGTTTGTGTTTAAAATTTGCAGT
Organism: Pterophyllum scalare; assembly: GCA_024447675.2. Lineage (NCBI taxonomy): Eukaryota > Metazoa > Chordata > Actinopteri > Cichliformes > Cichlidae > Pterophyllum > Pterophyllum scalare. Next base: position 6,345 of record JAMQGT020014780.1, on the reverse strand, counting down.
TGTGGTCAGTTCTTGAAACCTTTTGGTGTACACATCCCGTGGAGCTTTTGTAGCCACACAAATACAGCTGATGGAAATTAACCTGATTCTTATGGAGAAAGAGTCCAATCCTCCCCATGTAGAGCTCTCTCCTCCCTTTGAACCCTGTTCTGTGGCCTCCCCTCATCCCTCTATCTCCCCTATCTTTCCTTTTGCTCTTTGGTAAGAAGCGATCTCCAGCTGTGTGCAGCTGCTTTACAGGACCTGACGACATGTTACAAACTTCTATTGCTCTGGTGAGCTAGTTCTCTGGCCTGCTGTGAGGATGACATCTTTGTAAGTTCACTTCCTGGATTCAAACTTCACTGAAAAGGGACCATGGTGTCATGTGTTAATTATCTTTGTCGAACACCAGGTTTTTCTGTCTGCAGTAGCATGTTGAGAATAAACCAAAGCTGGGTACCTCCAGTGTTTTTCAAAATGTGCAACAGCATACACAAAGCAGGGCAGTGCTGACACAAGGAAAATCTTAAATGAAAGCATGTACACTGCAGAGACCGCTAAGCTGTCACCCACGTACCGGCAAAAACATTCAAAGATACTGTAGATGGATGTTTGTTGGTGGCCTCGTAATGTCTGTGTTCTCTATGGAACACATCCTAACTCTTCAATCATTTTATTACCACATACAGTGTTATCATCACAGCACACACTAACACACAGGTCCCAGGACTACAGTGCGTAGACTGCTTCTGTCATTTTAACAAATGGTCCCATCACAAAGGGAAGTGAAGCTATCATCACAGCCTCCACACTACGACTGGATATTTGTCTTTTTAAGTGTAAACCGTAGGTGTGCTTTTTGATCAACCGGGGCCCCGAGTGCGATCGCTGTCACCGACTCGTCCCAAAAGAAATGACCTTGATAAAACTTTTAGTTGTGTTTGTTCACGTGCAATTTCAGCAATTCAAAAATCTAGTGCAAGCAGGTGAGGTGTTTCGAGTCTAAACAACAACAGCGAGCCTTGTCTTTGGACTGCACCCCATCTAATTATTAAGGTATTATAATTACAGTATTTACCCAAACTTGTTTTTGTTTTCAGCCACTGGGACTGATTAATGACTGGGAAATCCTAACATGAAGAAAGTTTGGTCTTGTTTACTATCCAAACCACTTACTAAAAGTGGATAATTTAGTGGTGTGACTTGTGCTGACTCTTTGATTGCGTCTGGGTATTTAATTAAACCAGAACACAAGTTTCTATGTTTCTATATTAAAATGCTATTTTAGAAAAACTGTGTGTCAGGCTGTTTGCAGACCTAAAAATAGTATTATAAATAGCATTTTCGTGAATAACTGCCAACA
>JAMQGT020014779.1:0-60415 GCA_024447675.2 Pterophyllum scalare | reverse complement strand
TGCCTTTTTTTTATATTTTTGAAAGACTTCAGTATTGAAGCTGTTTTTGAGTTCATGTTTTGTTTCCTGAGTCCTGCACTTTTGGTCCATCTCATGACAGCCACACATGACAGAAAGAGATTCCTGTGTGAGTCTGGGTTTACACAGAAAAAAAAACACCACTGCACCTTTAGGATAAAAAACAAAAAACATCTGCTTTGAATAAAAGGTCAGTCACTGCTGTGTTGTAAAGCGCCATGTTTGCTTTTTTTTTCAGGTTACGCAGGTTAAGCTCACCACACAACACTCGGGGGAATTCTTTATCCAGAAGCATGGGCGTGTGTGGGCTAGTTTGAGAGTACTTTAATTTTGTTGTCAATGAGGAAGTAGAAATGGCAGATTCAGGAGGGCTGGAGAAGGTGTGTCCAGACTGCATAAAGCCTGATCGCAGCACTGATCTGATGTTACATTAATTATCTGCACTTGGACAATGACACGAAACCTCATATTGTGGGTCCTCATCCTAAATGCCTCTCTCAAGCCCTCGGGTAAGTCACTGGATACTTTTACCTCCACTCAGCACACTGACTAATTAATAACTAAAACCTAGTTCTGTCCTACCCTCTGTTTATTCAAAGCAGTTCAAATGGCAGCTTTCATTTTCTCAAGTAGTTCTCTAAAGCACCTAGGGAAGCTCCTTATCTTTTATCAAGATTTACAGATACTATGCATGTGCTTTAGTGTTGAACCGCTTCATGGTATCTGTGTCTGTTTAGCTATACTCAGATGAGTTCACCTCATTGCATTTGTTAAACATGTGATTATAACCAGAACACTCAAACACAGTGACTGCGCCTGTTGAACAGTCACAAGCTGTATGCGCACTCATTACAGTCAAATAATGCTGCATAAGACAAAGAAAGAATTGCTTTAAACACATTGCTGGTTTTGTGACACACTGTCAGAGTCAGAGGTAGACTCTGGAAAACAATAAAGCCAACACCTTCTCAGGTGCAACTGTATACCTGATCCTCAGGTACGCATGACTCAGAGGGACTTAATCATTTCCTTTAGGAAGTAATGAAATTTCCTTATTAATATGGAAATTAAGGAACCATTTTAATCCATCACAAATATGATTATAAAAATGAGAAATTCGCATTTGATTTGTTCAAACTAGTTCAGTGAAATAACTCTATAAATAGAGCAAACAGTTTAGTTTCCACTGAGTTTTACAACAACAATATTAATGTTAATGTTCCCATCTCATCGATGTAACATGAAAATTCTATCATAAATACTGCAATAATTTCTGAATTAGGGCCAAAAAAAGTGTTTTCTGAGGTCATAGTGATACCTAAGGTCATCTCCATTATGATAAACTTCTATCAATGGAGCAGGATCATGCAAAGATGGTGGTACAGCCCTAAATAATGTCTGCAGGCTTTTCCTTTCATAAGGCTTAAAGCACAGGATGGCCTCTTACTATCCTGGGAAAGAAATCAGAATGCAATCAGTGCACCATGTGTTACTGCAGGGTAGTTAGTATATCAGTGCTTTTATCTGGACAATGAGAAACTATAGCCATAGGTTAAAAAAGCAGTGAGAAGATGTGTTCACCTCTTCCACAGAAGAAATGATTGCAACAATATTAATAATTAGCCTAACTTGGTATAAGGATACACTTCCTGTTTACGAAAGGCTTTGTTGGCAGGAACAAACCTTACAAGGTTATCAAAGGTCAGCTGCACTGATAAGTAATTTCCATGACAAACATTCAGGTACTGTGTTGTTAACTGTACACGTTTCATATTAATATGTCATGTATTGCTAAACAAAGACAATGGAAAATCCCCCAATTACTGCACAAGTTGGCTACCCAAGCGTGTGAGCCCACACATAAATTCTGCACATTTTCAGCATCTTATCTTGTTTTCATTACCTTTTTCTTGAATTATTTTTAATAGGAATTAAAGGAATTATTTGACAGTGTGGAATGGTATCAGTCTCCTCGAGATCAAATTATGTCTTTTGAGTTTAAATATTGTAATTATTGTTGGGTTTTTACCTTACAAAATTGATGCGACTTTTTCTCGTGATTTGGTGCTATGTCAATAAAATCGAATTGAATATGACTGAACAGCTCAGGTGCCTTTTACACTTGCAGAGACTGAGACTATCATGTCATTTCACAATGTACTTTAAATAATTAACTTAAAAAAATTAAGAAATTGAACCCCAGTAACAGAAAATGACGAGAAGTTGGATGATCCATTCAGATGGCTTCAGGTGATGTCACTTACAGTAACCAGTAACAGCCCTCTCTGCAAATGCAGATTAAATTTCAGTAAGTTCCTAAAATGAAGAACTATTATAACAAAGGCATTTAAATACATATATGTCGATTTTTAAACAAATCCTCTCACTTGGAACTTCTTCAGTCATACGAACCAACTGATATAAGTTTCATCTTATTGCCTCTCAGTTGCTGTTATTGAAGACTGTCCTCCTCCTGAAACTGATCCCATATGTGCAACGTGCATGTGACCCATTGTTTCATTTAAAAATTATACAACTTATAGCGATGAAATTTGGGAATTTCCAAGGTAATCTAAACATTTTGAATTTAGTATTACAATTATCTACAATGTTATATTGCATATCCCCACACCCACCTTTCTCCAAAGGCATATTTGACCAAGTAAAAGCAAAGAGTCAGGTGGGTTTGAACTCCTGTCAAAGTGCTGTTTTAGAAATAATTACATGGGTAAAAAACAACTAATATGATCATTAGGTTGGTCATTTATATACCAAAAGTAATTCAAACTATTTTTTTTTTTTACCTCACAATTACCGTAAGAGCAGCAGTATTTTATATTCTTTTGAGCACTGCATACTCTCACAGGGAGCAGGTCGGGGTGGATGGCTGGGTCAACAAATCAAGTCATTTTGGGGGTTTTCACAGCCTTGAGAGTGTAAATCTTTTAATCAAATGTTTAAAATAACAATGATCACATGTTTGCAGCCAAACAGCAATTACAATTCAATACTAAATTATTTATTTTTTTGGATTAGTTCATTTGATTTGACCACGTCCCTCGGTGTATCCTGTGTGTGTGTGTGTGTGTGGGGGGGGGTGCTGTAGGAGTATGGGGGCGGGGTGTCTGGCCTGTTGTTACGAGCCATTCAGTCTTTGTACTTGTTTGCGGTGGGCACTGGACTCCACCAGGGCTTCTTTTTGTCATCATTTCTCAAATCATAATTTTTATGGTCACAATTTCTAGGCATACCCAAGTCTTCCAGCTTGGTGGCCTCAGAATCTCATCTCTGCTTTTTGAGGATGATGTCCTGTTAGCTTCATGAGTTGGTGGCCTCCAGCTCATGCAGGAGCAACTTGCAGCTGAATGTGACGCACCAGGTGTAAGAATTAGCACCTCAGAGCCTGAAGTCATGGCCATGGCGTAAAAGGGTCGAATGCCCACTCTTGGTCAGGGAAGAGTTGCTGCCCCAAGTGGAGGAATTTAAGTGAGTCCATCGTGGTGAAGAGAGAGCTGACCATAAAGCAAAGCTGTCAATTTACAGGTCGATCTACATCCCTACCCTCACCTGTGCTCACAAGCTTTGGGTAATGACTGAAAGAACAAGCTCACAGATGCAAGTGGCAGAAATGAGTTTTCTCCGAAGGGTTGCTGGCCTCTCCCTTAGAAATAGGGTGAAGCAGAGCAGTCATTCAAGGGGGCTCAGAGTAGAGCTGCTACTCCTCTGCACCGAAAGGAGGTGGTTTAAGCATCTAATTGGGGTAATTGGATGGACCCTGTTGACTCCTCAATAGACTTTCTATAACATTCAAAAGGAATATTATTATTCTTTTTGATTATTGAATATTCAAAAAGAACATAATTTTTTTTAAATCATGTTTGCTGTATTTCCACAGAAAGCCACGGCCCTGAATTTGAAGAGGGGGAGCACTATGAGGTGGTTCGACCTGTCAGACTTCACACAGTCAGAAAAAGACATGCACAGGTTTTTTATCTTCTTCTTCTTTGTTTTATTTCAAATCCTGTGATGACAATAAAGGCTGCACATATTGTGCTGCTAGTTATGGAAAGGAAAAATAGCAATTAATGACTAGAAACAAAATTTCTCCATTATTGCCCGCAGTACCACAGACCAGACACTCTCACATATGCAATGACTGTGAGCGGACAAGACATAGAAATGCAACTAGAAAGAAATAGGTAAGTTTTCGCTTCCCTAAACTGATGTGAAGTTAGAAGTTCTAAAGTACTGATAACGTTCTCTCAGAAGAGACTAAATAAATTGCTGATTCACTCAAGCCAAATCGTCTGAGATGCACATTTATTCTATATCTTTCTGTATTCAGTGAATTACTCACCAAAGACTACTCCGAGACGTACTACCAAGAAGATGGGACTCGAGTCACCACAGTACCAAAGGACATTGTAAGTGTTTAGATTTGTAGCCAAGTTTCAGTTCCATGTGCAAAAGATTTAATTTACCTCAACCTACAGCTGTAAAACATGTTTCACTAGATTTAAAAAGCTTCTAAGTCTTATAAAGTCTATTTTGAGAGCTGAGAGCTGAAAACAGAAAGACATTAAGAGGAAAATTTCAATTTTCTCATGTAATAACACAATCACTATTTTCATGTCTCTGCCAGGATCACTGCTACTATCACGGGAGGATTGTGAATGACAGTGGATCATCTGTGAGCATCAGCACCTGTAATGGACTGAGGTGAGCCATCATCTTTAGCTTTGCTTTAAACTGTCATATCATTCAAAAACAATACCCACCCATATTGTAGGTATGTCATAATAATTCAAATAACGTCAACTTAACTCCTTTGTTGTATTAGACCACAAAGCCATATCACTGCACTCAAAACAATCCTGAAGACAAAACTATGGAAGAAAAAAATGATGCCCCATAAAAAGACTAAGTCTTCAGATGACAGCTGATGGGTTCCCAGGTTGATTCAGCAGCATCTGAATGATGGATTAACTGGTCTAACCAGTGTGATCTTGGTTTAGGGGTTACTTCAGAACATCTGCCCAGAGGTACCTGATTGAGCCGCTGTCCAGTGATGATGAGGGGGATCATGCAGTGACAACTTTTAATCCAAAGAACTTCACACCTGCCGTGTGTGGTGTCACTAACACCAGCTGGAGTGACGACGTTGAACCTCCAACAAGCCGCGGCCGCTCCAGATCAGGGGTAACACAATTAGTTTTGTCATCTTTAGAAGTTCAGAGTTCCTCCAAGTCATGACCTTTTAAACCTTTTAGGTCATCAGACTATCAGGTTAAAGAAAAAAACAAGCACATCCTCCAATCAGTGATGTTAATCATCTATTAATGAAGCTTAAGTAGACACGATCAAAAACGTTTGCTTTATTCATTTTTCTTCAGGGTATTTCTGTTGTCCAGCAGCAGAAATACAATGAGCTCTTCCTTGTTGCTGATAACCGTGAGGTAAAATGAAATGACTGAAAAAAAATTATATATATATATATATCATATCATATAAAGGTGCTGTAAACGGTAAAAGCACTGCTGAGAAAGAGGATGTGAACTTGGTCTAATATGATTTGTGGTGTTTCAGTATGTGAAGATGAACAAGAACCAAACGAAGCTGAGAGAGAATATTTGAGATTGTCAACTTTGTCAATGTGGTGAGTTTGTGTTTTTGCTATTTCTACACAAATTCCAACCCAAGACTGACTGGAGTGTCAAATGTCCAGTGGTGTCTTTCTGCAGGTCTACAAACCTCTGAGGACCTTTATTGCTCTGGTTGGGCTGGAGATATGGTCCAGTAATGATTTGATCACCGTGACCCCCCAGCAGGGGCAAACCTGGATGCCTTCATGACGTGGAGGAACTCTGAGCTGGTGAAGAGGACAAAACATGACAACGCACACCTTATCAGGCATGAATAGCGTCTCTGAGTATAATCAAGTTAGACTCGCATTATGTGAGAGAGATTTCTTTTTAGATGTTTGTTACTTATTTAGTTTCTCCTGCTTTCTGTTCCTGATATAAACAGTCAGTATTCAACAGCTCAGAGACACTAAATTCAGAGGTCTGTGTCTTGAGCTGTTATGTTGTTTCACATCAGCTGAAGAGGTTTGAAGCTCCCACATGTTTGTGTAGTGTGTGTGTGTGTGTGTGTGTGTGTGTGTGTGTGTGTGTGTGTGTGTGTGTGTGTGTGTGTGTGTGTGTTAACGTTTTTGTGGTCTTATTTTTCAGTGGTATTGACTTTGAAGGAGCAACTGTGGGTCTTGCCTACATTGGGACTCTGTGCTCTGGTTACTCTGTCGGGGTAATACAGGTAAGCTGTTCTAGGAGGACAGGAAGACAAATTTTTTTTCAGTTACTTCAGTGCTATGTCTTGTACTTCATGTTCTTAGCTCAGTAATATTTTGAGACCAAGGACTTTATTTTTAGTCATTTTAGTGGCCCGGCTCATTGGATGTCAACACCAGTCAACAGGTTGTGCCAACAGATTAATCCATCCAGCTTAAGTGATTCCCAAGTTTTTCTTTATTTTTTTTTAGTTAAATATTAGTTAAAATATTAAATATACTTCATATTACTAATGACTAATGCCGTGAGTACATTGTACCTACATGTAAGTACCCTGTAACTACGTGTCAGTACAGTGTCTAAGCCCATAAGTACCTTGTAACTACTTAACTAAGTCCCAAAACTTACAGTCTTAGTCCTGGAAGTTACACAGAACTTAAATGTACTTACAAGGTAAATCCCTGTATAATACCTGTACTTACACGTAAATACAGGGTACTTATTGCCTTAGTCCCAGAACTTACGGCCTTAGTCCTGGAAATTACACAGAATGTAAATGTACTTAAAAGGTTCATCCCTGTAAAATATGTGTACTTATGGCTGGTGCGGATGGATGGTTGCGGGCTGTATTATAAAGTGTTACCAAATATTTGAACAACTTCTGGATGGATTGCAATGTATTTTGGTGTACAGTATGTTGCAGAGGATGATGGTCTTTTGATTCTTTCTATACTGTCGCCATGCTTTTTAAGTTACCCAGTGAAACCTTTGAAAATCTACTCAGTTAATAGCGATAAAATTTTATTTACGCATTCATGTTTCCCAGATGATGTATCCCACTGGCTTGAGCAATCCCGTGACTTTTGTGCTTCATGTTGTGGTTAATAATTTTATAATAATTGTGAATTTTATAAAAAATGTTTCTAAATGCGTGATGATTTCAAGTACATTCATGCAGTTTACAAAAATTCTCCATTCTCCATTGTGTCAGTGAGCCATGTGGTCAGAAAATCATGACTAAGTAGACTGAGAAAACATAAATTATCAGGACATGTTAAAACTAAGACAACCATGGCACATTTCTTGCTTTTTTGACTTGCTATCACTACATTTTCTCTTCTATTATTTGTGCTTTATTACTTCTCAGGATCACACTGACCGAGCCATTGCAGTGGGAGCAACACTGGCTCATGAGATGGGCCATAACCTGGGCATGAACCACGATGACTCCAGTAACTGTTTATGCTCTGGGGAAAGCTGCATCATGTCAGCAGCTCTCAGGTAAGAAAAGCTGTTCTGAAGCACCCATCAAGTCGAATCTTTCTGTTAGCAAAAGAATGCGTGCTACAACAAGTGTAAAGAATGGCTGAACTGATTCAGGTTCATAGGTTTCAATTCAATGTTTTCAATTCAACTTTATTTATATATCACAACAAATGGTCACCTCAAGGCACTTTATACTGCAAGGTAAAGACCCTGCTAAAATTACAGAGAAAACCCAACAATCAACATGACCCCCTATGAGCAAGCACCTGGCAACAGTGGGAAGAAAAAAACTCCCTTTCAACAGGAAGAAACGTCCTACAGAACCAGGGTCAGAGAGGGGCAGTCATCTGCCACGACAGGGTGGGGTTTCAGAGTCCTCATATTCTGGCTATGGTTATATTCAGGACTTTGGGAAACAGGACACAAACATGTCACCCACTCTCTTGCCACTTGATCCAAAACAGTTTTTTAGCTTCCAGGTTTACGTCTGGGTTGTTTGATCCACTGAGCATTAGTGTTTCCACGATCAGCTCAAAGGCAGTAATAATGTACCACAAATTAAACTTGTGATAGCAATAGCATAAATCATAGAGTTATCAGCCTGGAAACCATGTGTGTTTCGCACTTGGTTTCACCTTTTTTTTACTTGCTTAGAAACAGGAACGAGTGAGGCTTTGGATTAAAATCCCTGGCATGTCACACACGTCTACCAAAGGGAGACCTTGTGCTTTACTGAGACACAACAACAGCTTTGACAAAATGGCATTATTATGGAGTTAGAGCAGCCTGGTACCATATGGATTAGCAGTTTTACAAAAATCATAGTGGCTAAACCATGTAACTATAGCTTCTGCATATATCACATGATGCGGATTGGCCAAGAACATATTTATCCCCACACAAAGTATTCAGAAATGAAGATGCTGTAAACAGTGAATAAATGTTCCTGATAAATGTGTTTGTCTTTCTTCAGCTGGAAAATTCCTCAAACTTTCAGCAGCTGCAGCACCAACAACTATGAAAACTACCAAACAACCCGCAGCCCCACCTGTCTGCTGGACAAACCAAACTACAAGAACATCGTGGCTCCTGCAGTCTGTGGAAACGGCTTCAGGGAGGAAGGAGAGCAGTGTGACTGTGGCTCTGTGACGGTAAATAAGCCCGTCAAAATGTGAAACGTATCATTGTGTAGCAAGCTTTGGATAATCTGGTGAAGGAGAGCTTTTCTACATCTACTCGTTGCCTCTGCCCAAGGAGGTTCTGTGTTTGGTAGCATTTGTGTGTCTTTCTGTCTGTAAACACAACAGCTCAAAAAGTTTTGAATGAATTCTGCATCTCTTCAAAGATTTATTTCATCAGCTTTTGTTTCAAAATATCAGTTACATGCTATATCCAAGCATTTAAAGCAGTAGGGTGTTTATTTTCCTATCGGGGGGTGGGGGTGGGGGTGGGGAGGTGAGTCTCCTGTACTTCTGTTAACACATCTGTGTGAGACAGAGCACTCTTAAAACAATAGTTTGCATTATTTTGCAGCCACAAAGAGACCAATGGGACTTGCACTCAGATGAGGTCCACTAGGTAACAGAAGTCCTCACAGACACACATAGTTTGAGCATACATTTCCTCTAATGAGGTAGCCACCATTTTCAAGATGCAGCTTCTCTGAGTGCCATAGTGAACTAACTGCTTTAATTTTGTTATATACCTCTATGAAGAACCATAGGTTGACATAAGTAAATATTTTTTCTAACTTTGTCTGTGAGAATCATACTTGTTCATTCCAAATTAGGTATGCTTACAGTTGTCCCCATCCCATCCTCCCAGTGGGCCTGTGTCTCTTCAAAAATGTATTCAATTATCTTTTCTTTCAAAACATCATGTCCATTTTTCTTAAGCAAAACTATTCTGTTACACCTCCCTTACTGTGAACTGTGTGTGTGCATGCTCAGGTCTGAAACAGTAACTGCCTTACAGCTATGCATTTCTGAGAATGGAACTCAACACCATGTTTTCTTTGTCTGATCTTGACTCTGTTGATGAGGTGATTGTTCTGAGCTGATATGAGAGCCAAGCTGCCTGGTATGTAGCAACACCTTTCTTTCCCTCAGAAGCCTTTTCTGAAACGATGAACAGGCACTGAAATTGGTCGTCTTTCACAAGGCTTGATATTCAGCTGACTTCTGCCAGCCGCTAACAGCTGAAATAAAAATATTCTTCTTGAAACTATAGACCCTTTTACAGCCTACGTCCTCAAAGGATGCGTGCGCATTTTGGCAACGGAAGTGAACTGCTACTCCGTTCAAATCAACAAGAACAAGGAGACTGCACAGCGTTTGAACATGATTTAAAAGTGATATCAGCATCAAAATGTCTGGCTGTTGCGTGTTTGGCTGTCAGAATTTCTACTCTACCAAAAGCAGACTGAAGTTGTACCAAATCCCATGGGATCACAGCTGTTTGAGAGAAAAACAGAGGCATCTGTGGTTGCAAGCCATCAAATGTATTGATAAAAATTGGACTGAGGACACGATCAGAAATGCTCGTGTTTGAAGCGCCCATTTTATATCAGGTAAAGTTATTTATCTTCCCTTGGTTATACCCGGGTGTCAGATATCTAAAGTAAACAGCGTTAGCTGGTAGGCTATTTTTGACTTTTAAACTGTAGTGTGGCTGGCTATTTACAGGTGATGCCAGATTACAATATGCAGTGCCAGTCAAAAGTCTGAGCAGACTCACATATGAATGGTTGACTGTGTCTCACAGTGTGACTGAAACAGTATATATATATATATATATATATATATACTTTTTTTCATTGTAAATGAATAATATCTGCAGTCGGAAAACTCTTAGCGAGCTAGAAAAGCAGTTTGACGAAGTACTCAAGCTGCCATGCAGGTACAGTTCGCTGGGTTCGTCCACCAAATACACGTATATGTCCGCCCACGGACATATACGTCCTGTGGTACTTGCTAACGTACCACAGGGATCGGGGAGTCGGTTCCTGGTGGTCAAAATTAACTTTTTCATGTAATTTTCACGATCTTTCATTGATAATCCCTTCTTGTAGATTGAAACGCTATTGAACTCCTCTGTATTTCTGTTTTCAAAATGCGCGCGCATCGCTACCTACGTCATCATTGTTTACAAACAGTAAAATGGTCTATTTTTACACTATTACTCTCATTGTGTACTTACTTTGCCATCTTTTGAGTAACACTTCTGTGTGCCTGGATATAAATTGTCATGGTCCTGGGTTAGGTGTCCAGTGTTTTGAGCCATGGTTTTGTTTATTTTATCATTCTGAGATCTTTGAGGTTGTATTGTTTGTATATTCTCTTATAAAATTTATCCGTGCTCTCAGTTCTTTGTGCTGTAGTTTGGTTCTGCCTCTGGTGTCTTGTCTCATGCTATGTTGATTCATCTGTCTGTTTCCCGAGTGTGCCTGCGTCCCTTGTGTTTCTGTCTCTGTGTCAAGGTCATGTGTCTGGTATTTAGTTTTATTTTCCTTGTCCTCTCTCAGTGATTAGTTTCAGCTATTCAACCTGGTGTGTCCTATCTCCTGATTACCTCATGTGTGTTTATTCTCTGACTCGTCCTCTGTTTTTTGTCGTGTTGTCCCTCATCTCCTTGTTGGAAGTGTGCTTTCCTTGTTCTGCATTTTCCAGAAAATCCTTGTCCATTAGATTATTTTCTCCTGTAGACCCTTTCCTTGTTTCCCGTGTTTTGTGAATGACCAGCACTAGAAGCTGTGTTTATTAAGTCTGTCTTCAGAGTTCTGCATTTGGATGTGCATCCTACCTGCCACACTGCCTAACCATGACAGAAATATAGTAACAGTGTAATTGAACATTAATTAATGTTTATAGTGAACCTCTTCCAAAGCATGTGAGGACTGGCTTTTGCTGACTGCAGCACAAGATATGCTGTTAAACAGCTTGTACCTTCCAGTGGGGAGAACATTCCAATCAGAACAATGTTTGGACCTGTTTTTCCCTCTGCTGGAATTTAGCAGATTAGATCAGATCCCAGGAACTGCACTTTTTGTAGGTCTGCTTCATTTATAGTGAATATATTTATGACTGGTTAAAATCAAACTGTATATTGTCTGTGAACATCAACCTCAGGATGTGCAAATATTGTTGTCTCATTTGAGCACTGGGGCACTACAATAAGCAAAACTACAGTCAGCCTTTGCTACCCCTAAGCCTCCTGGCATCTTCAGGTGGTGCAAATGCCCTGGAAGTACAAGTTCTAGAACACATTACCAGGTCTCAGTAGTTCTTAAAGGGGTGCATATGAGCCTTAGTGACTTGCAAATGGCTAAGTAAGAACCAGGAATAAGAAATATTAAAATCATAGTAAATACAAACCACTGAGAACTGTGTCACTTTCTGTGATTGGCATTATTGTGGTAAGAACTGAAGTCAATACATCTATGGCATCAATTTAAAAATCCTAGGTGACATCTTTCTCTAGTTACTTTTTATTTTATTTTATTTTATTTTTTAAAGCCTGTCATGTCTGGCATTTGTTGCAATCGGAATGTTTGTCCGAATGCACCGATGTACCAAATACACTGCTCAAAAAAATAAAGGGAACACTCAAATAACACATCCTAGATCTGAATGAATGAAATATTCTCATTGAATACTTTGTTCTGAACAAAGTTGAATGTGCTGACAACAAAATCACACAAAAATCATCAATGGAAATCAAATTTATCAACCAATGGAGGCCTGGATTTGGAATCACACACAAAATGAAAGTGGAAAAACACACTACAGGCTGATCCAACTTTGATGTAAGGTCCTTAAAACAAGTCAAAATGAGGCTCAGTATTGTGTGTGGCCTCCACGTGCCTGTATGACCTCCCTACAACGCCTGGGCATGCTCCTGATGAGGTGGCGGATGGTCGCCTGAGGGATCTCCTCCCAGACCTGGACTAAAGCATCCACCAACTCCTGGACAGTCTGTGGAGCAACGTGACGTTGGTGGATGGAGCGAGACATGATGTCCCAGATGTGCTCAGTCGGATTCAGGTCTGGGGAACGGGCGGGCCAGTCCATAGCTTCAATGCCTTCATCTTGCAGGAACTGCTGACACACTCCAGCCACATGAGGTCTAGCATTGTCCTGCATTAGGAGGAACCCAGGGCCAACCGCACCAGCATATGGTCTCACAAGGGGTCTGAGGATCTCATCTCGGTACCTAATGGCAGTCATGCTACCTCTGGCGAGCACATGGAGGGCTGTGCAGCCCTCCAAAGAAATGCCACCCCACACCATTACTGACTCACTGCCAAACCGGTCATGCTGAAGGATGTTGCAGGCAGCAGATCGCTCTCCACGGCGTCTCCAGACTCTGTCACGTCTGTCACATGTGCTCAGTGTGAACCTGTTTTCATCTGTGAAGAGCACGGGGCGCCAGTGGTGAATTTGCCAATCCTGGTGTTCTCTGGCAAATGCCAAGCATCCTGCACGGTGTTGGGCTGTGAGCACAACCTCCATCTGTGGACGTTGGGCCCTCATACCATCCTCATGGAGTCGGTTGCTAACCGTTTGTGCAGACACATGCACATTTGTGGCCTGCTGGAGGTCATTTTGCAGGACTCTGGCAGTGCTCCTCCTGTTCCTCCTTGCACAAAGGTTGGAGGTAGCGGTCCTGCTGCTGGGTTGTTGCCCTCCTACGGCCTCCTCCACGTCTCCTGGTGTACTGGCCTGTCTCCTGGTAGCGCCTCCAGCCTCTGGACAGACACAGCAAACCTTCTTGCCACAGCTCGCATTGATGTGCCATCCTGGATGAGCTGCACTACCTGAGCCACTTGTGTGGGTTGTAGAGTCCGTCTCATGCTACCACGAGTGTGAAAGCACCACCAACATTCAAAAGGGACCAAAACATCAGCCAGAAAGCATAGGTACTGAGAAGTGGTCTGTGGTCCCCACCTGCAGAACCACTCCTTTATTGAGTGTGTCTTGCTAATTGCCAATAATTTCCACCTGTTGTCTATTCCATTTGTACAACAGCATGTGAAATTGATGGTCAATCAGTGTTGCTTCCTAAGTGGACAGTTTGATTTCACAGAAGTTTGATTTACTTGGAGTTATATTGTGTTGTTTAAGTGTTCCCTTTTTTTGAGCAGTGTATATTTGCTTTTGCAAGAACTGCTCTAAAAGTTTTCTGTAGGCTATTCTTGTAAATGTTTGTATTTTTATTTATTTATTTTTTGATTTAGTTATTTATGCCAGGTCTGACAGGCAACAAGGAAGGGGCAAGAACAAGAGGGGAGGAAAAAAAGAAAAAAGGGGGGGAAAGAAGAGAAGCAAAGGGAAGAAAGGAAAAAAAATAATCGAAGAAGAGTGGATATATACACACACATACTCACAGATCCGTATACACACATATGCACATACACGTACACACAATTTTGTTGTTTGCAGTAATGTGTGTATGTGCCTCTGTCATGCAATGTACCCAATAATGAGGGCAAGAAACTGCAACCTTGCCCCCCCCCTCACAGGCCGGCATCCCCAGCACGAGCCGAGCAAGGCCCCAAGCACCCGAGAAAGGCCCAACACCCGGCAGACAGCAGCTGGATGAGTTCTAATATATGTTGTCCCTGTAGGAGTGCACCAATCTCTGCTGCAATGCCACCACCTGCACCCTGAAGGAGGGCTCACAGTGTGCTGAAGGCGAGTGCTGTGAGAACTGTAAGGTGAGTCAGTAAGAAAAATTTGAAAATCAATGTAACCGGTGCCTCTTATTTTCTTTCCTGAAACCCTCTTTCTCTGGTTGTTGTGATCCAAATGTTTGCTCAGCTACCGCCCTCTAGTGGTTGTCTGCTGCAAATGTTTGAACCAACACTATCATATTGCATTTTGAAAGTGCTCTGTACCTACATTCTTCTTTTGTTAAAAGAGCTCATGCACTCAGGAGCTTTCACAGTGTTGCACTTTTCAAGCATAAAACACTTTAAGAAAAGCAAAGGTTCAGTGAACTTGCACATTGATGAAAGATGCTCCATGCAGATCTCGCCTGCCACAACAGAGTGCCACGGGAAGCAGGATGACTGTGATCTGGCAGAGTACTGTGATGGGGAAAGCCCCACCTGTCCAGAAGATGTATTTGCTGTGAACGGGTTCCCATGTGATGGAGGCCTGGGGTACTGCTACAATGGCCAGTGTCCACAGAGACTTAAGCAGTGTGTCAAGATGTATGGATCAGGTGAGTGTCCTGCTAACACACATATGTATGTATATGAAAGTCACATGGAGGGCAAGGTTTTCATGTAATCTCCTGCTGCTATCAGATGCTACAGAGGCCGGTCAATACTGCTATAACTACAACACCAGAGGAGCCTACTACGCCTTCTGTAGACGTCCTTCAAAGGACCAGTACATCCCCTGCCAACAAGAGTGAGTCCTAGTTGAACATACAGTGTTTCGTTTTTATCAGTTTCGGTGTTAGTTTTAGTATTTTTAATTATTGTTGTACGGAGGGCATATGTCAGAGGCAAAATTTAGGAAAATCAGTAGGTATTACAATAAAAACACAGAACCTTTGGTAAACATGACGCAGTCTTGTAGACATCCGGAGTCTTAGTAAACATGTCCATCAAAGGCTCATCGGGCAAGCACTGATAAACATTTTTTTCATCAAGCTAACAGAAACTAAAACTTCTTCTATATTTTTTATTTTATTTCTGTTATTTTTCCAAGTTCACACAGTCAATTCAGTTAATTTTACTTTTTGTCAAGAGTTCAGTTTTTTTTTTTAATTTTAGCTAATGGAAATGTTTTTTCACATCTAGTGTTTGTAGTTCAGTTTTTAGTTAACTATAATCTTGTTTGGTTCTTCATAGTAAGTGAACATGATCACAAACAGCATCTTTCTTTTGCAGAGATGTTCTTTGTGGAAAACTCTTCTGCAGCAGCAATAATGACAACCCAAACTACGGCCAGATGGTCAAGGTCGGCAATTGCTTGGCAACTTTTTTCTCTGACAATACCCAAGACTACAGCCTGGTGGAAACAGGGACTAAATGTGGAGATGGAAAGGTAGCAGGCTGCTTCGATCCACTCCTTTCAACACTAAATCTACAAAGTAGAACAAAATAAAATAAATAAATGTGTCTGACTTGTCTTTTCTATCTCTCTATCTCTCTCTCTCTCTCTCTCTCTCTCTCTCTCTCTCTCTCTCTCTCTCTCTCTCTCTCTCCAAGGTGTGCAGCCAGAATCAGTGTGTAGATCTGCAGACAGCCTACAGCAACACAAACTGCTCAGCACAATGCCCAGGCCATGCTGTGAGTACATGACACCAAAAACTGACTGAGGTGGGGCTGATTTTTAACAGTTTTTTATTGGACTGTACACTCTGGTTAATTTCATTATCAGTTAATCTGTTGATTATTCTTTGAATTTTCTGAAATAATCAAACTCATTAAGAGGAGACGTTGCGTACTCTCACATTTGTGAACAGGGTTCTGAGATTTTGTAAAGCTTCTTTAAAGCCACTCAGAAAGAAGTGGTTTTACAACAGCAAAGGGTTAAAGGAATTACTGTCTTCAAAATGTAAGTACCTCACTACCAGGGAGCAGCATTTTAAAACTAAGATTTAAAAACTGGGAAGTTATAGTGTAGTTACTCATCCATATAGAAAGCATAGGTTATGTGTAAAAGGCAGATGAAGCTATTGTTATGACACCCATTGGTTTCTGGACTCCACAGTTTTAGGCTTCAGTCCTGGTGTCGTCGCCACCATGTTGGCATTTTGGAGCCAAACGTGACCATACAGAAGTGCTAAGTTATCAGCTAACACTAACAAGTTTGATTTAAAAGCAGGAGATTTACCTCAGTGACTCAAATTAACGGAGGTTAGTGCTAGCAAACAGCTTTTGAGAGTTCAACATTTTTTTTCCCGGCCATGAACATACATTTAATACTGTTAAACTGACCATTTTAAAATGGTTGTCTATGGGGATGTACTCAGTTTTGGTAGCCAGCCTCAAGTAGCCAGTCGAGGAATTGCAGATTTTAGCATTTTCACTTTGTTGTTCAGTCCCAGAGGTAGCCACTTGGTAGTAAAAGAAAAAAATGCAGTATTTTGTTAACACTGTGTTAAATTTAGCAAATTTTGAACTCAGGACTTTACAGTAAGTGCATTTAAAATGAAGTTTTCCTAAACTGAATATAGTTTTAGGTTTATTGTAACATAAATTGTGATTTGGGGGCTCAAAAAAAAACACCACACAACAATAATAATAACATAAAACAATAAAATAAATAAAACTCGTAAAGCTTCATTTGCCCAAATATTTGGAGTGAATGTCAGAATCACACCAGTGTAGACAGGAAGATCCACTTGTTTTAAAAGGTTTGGCCCAATAAAAACACAGACACCCTCCTAGACATCCCCAAATCACTGACGTCAGGCATACAAGGCAAACCCAAGCTTACTGACGTAGGCTGTCTTTTGCTGACCACATGCAAACATGTGCAATTGCAGCGGGAGAGGAAATATGTGCAGAATAAGTGTGCACTTTGTAAATTATTTTTTTTAAATAAAAATGATTTTTTATGTTTTTGAATAGGGAATTTTAGAAACATCTAGTGTCTTTGCATTTGAGGAAGCTTTGTTAGATTGTTTTAGGATAGTTTAATATTAAGTATTTGTTTACCTTTTACTCAGTGCCTTTCAAGAATTGTCAGGGCTCTGCAAGAACTCTTGCAGAATAAATAGTTAGAAAATATTTCTGACATCTAATAATGACACAATCTTTGTGTTTTCCAGGTGTGCAACCACAAAAGCGAGTGTCAGTGCGAGCCTGGATGGAAGCTTCCTTCCTGCGACTCAGTGGAGAAAGTTTTTAGTGATAATGGTAAGACTCAGCTTCATCAAACTGCAAAGTAAAATCAGTTTTTTGTATCGTGTTGCACTGCTGAATCCCAGCCAAACGGATTTTTTTCTGTCTCTGCAGGAAAAACTGTTACCATCGCAGTCGCAGTTACACTGTCGCTTCTAGGTATCATTGCTGCCATTGCAGGAATCATGTGGAAGAGGCGGCAAAGTCCCACGCTGCCACCGTGAGTAATCGTGGCTCTGCTGGAGGCCTTTGTATGGCTCTGTTTCTGTGAACTCACCTTCATGAGGGTCGTCACCTGTGGATTAAATCTCTCTTTGCAGTCCAGCAACACAGAGGAAGCAGAGGGCCATGGAGAACCCTGCTTACCACCTCAACAAGCAGCCTGAACCCAGATACCATGGGCCGGTAATGTTCAGAGTGGAGCTGGAAAATTTTCTAAAAACTGTTTCAACACATTTCATAACGATACCTGAAATTTTAGGATAACAGACTGAAGCCCGAAGGACCTCCACCTCCACCACCCCCAGCAGGGAACAAATCCAAACCACCCACTGCAAACTACACAGCTGCACGGCAGGTAACAGAACTCATAGGCCTTTAACCTTTGATGTGATTGAATCAAAACTCTTGCAGTTTTCTTTACTATCAGAGGCTTCACCAGGAAAGAACTGTCTTGTAACCAGCATGTTGGTCAATTACTTCTTTATTGTAGCAATACTTCTTTGCAATAAATCTCATACTGCTGGCATAGTAGAATAAGCTGTTTGGAAGAGATCTGGCAAGTTTTTCATGGGTGCAAACCACATACTCAACTCTGCTACTCAACCCACAAATGCATTTTCCTTACAAATGTGGCACCATTTAAGAGGAAATAAACATGCTTTCCAATGTACAAGAGTATATTGCCAAGAAACATTGTTACAACAAAGAAAATATCAACCAAGGTCAACTTTTTATTGACGAATGACAAACAATCAATTGCATGCACCCTTTCTGACATCCAGTCAAATCATAGATTCCTCCTGAGAGAAATACAAACATATTATCCTTTAAAATGTGGATAAAACACAGTTGTTTCCAGGTGATGCCCCTCACAGTAAAGAAATTGCAAGAGTAAAGGATGCACTCTTAGTGACATGCCTGGTTAAATAACAGATACATTGACTTGCATTGAGCTATCATAACATTGTGGTACAAATTGGTATTACACCCAAGTACAGTCTGGATCTAGTTCACTTTCAGTTGATATCTCTTTAGCACAATAGATGTTCTGGATACATCTTACTTGTTGTATCTTTATGGTCTTTTGAAAGTTTCAGTATTCCAACATTTAGCTGCCGTCCAAAAAGCAGCCCACTAACTTGTAAACATAACACTGTCATGTCATCACTGCACAAATGTTATAAACAGTTCACTGTTTCACTGTTAAAGTTGTGTTTTTGGTCCAGTATTTGCACTTTTTGAAATCTTTGTTAATCACTCCTTTGTTTGCTAGCTTGCTTTTAAATGCAGCAACTCGCTGAATCAAACAGTGAAATTCTCTGAGCCAGTGAGTTAGAAAGTGAGTTAAAAGATGCTAAACTGTTTCATAAAGTTGATGGTAATTTTGTTAATTCTGTTCTCAGTACTGTAAGTGCCTCTTTTTATATTACACACAGTCATTTGAGCTATAGTTAACAAAAATCAGCATAATGTAGCTTTAATATTTGTGCATGTATCCATCTTTCTTTTGTCCTCCAGGCTCTGAGGCCAGTACCTCCACCAAAGGTCTGATGTCTGACAAATGCCGACTCTTAGCAGCTCTTATTGTCCTCAGTAAGAGGCTGCTGTCACCACTTTTCTCTGCACTTTGTTTTGCTGGAGGTTTTCCTAACAGTGACTCATGAACTGCAAGAGGATTAAACTGGACTCTGAATGTTACTGGCCTGCCATCCACTGAGGTCTGCATCACGTTTTGGCACTTTTTTCAGACTACAGGGTTAGAAGTACAAACAGCTCTGCCCATGAATGTGACTCACAACATATTTTGTCATAATGTTAGCACAGAATATGATTGTGTGTATGACTGGATGAAACTATTAAACAGTTTTCAAAATGTGCAACAGTTTCATATTTCATTGGCGTTTTTAAAATTCTTGTAAAGTGCATTGATTGACTTTCATGTGCCAGTCAAAAATTGAATGCACTGTGGTGCATTAGATTGCAGGGTTAAAAAAAAAACCCTGAAAGACTGCAATTACCACTTCACTTAAATATTATATACACCCTCTGTTTGATTTTTGTTACAAGATAGGATATCTTTACTGTCATTAGACAGCACCATGATATTTTGAAATGAAACTTATATGTCAAACCAAAGTTTGAGTTGTATTTATATTTTTACCTTCATATACATATTTAACTCCTTTGTTTACGAAATCAGACCTCTGCTTGAGTAAAGAATGGCCAGCAGCACGATGAGGTACTTTTTATGCCAAGTTTTAGAGGCAAGACCATTGAGTTTGCATGCAGGTGTCATAAGCAAGTTGTAAGACACATATCAATTAGCCACACCATTAAAACCAATAACTGTGATGTTTTTAATGTGACTGTTTTATCTTAATTATTTTTTTACATCACTATTTTATTGTGGTTGTTTCTGAATATTTTTATCAATTTATTATTCTGCTTTTTACTGTGTCTCATGCACTCATTTGGTGAAGTGTATCGGGATCATGCTGTACAAAGATTAAATAAAATTGATTAAGTGACTGAGGTGAAGAATATTATCTTGTTTCACAATGACACATGTTAAAGGGAGACATAAATTAGACAGTAATTGAATGGACAGTTCTTGAAGCTGATGTGTTGGAAGCAGAAAAAATGAGCTAAATTGTGAGGGCTAGATGATTGGTGCAGAGCACAGCAGCAGGTTATATTGGATGCTCCCAGAATGCATCCATGTGTTCCAGTCACAGATGAACTACAAACTGCTAAAACATGGGACTGAAGCCTAGCCCAGGTGAAAGGGGCAGTACACCCTTCATAGATCACCAGTCTATCTTAAGGTTGACACAACTAACACAAAGTGACGACCATTCACAGAGTCCATTTTAAAATCACCAGTTAGCGTAAATATGCTCTCTTTGCACTGTGGGAGGGCCCCAACCAGCTAGCAGGTTCAAAAGGTTCCCTTCTTGCTGTGAGACAACAATGCTAACCTTTCACCATCACTGAAGGTTTGTTCAATGTGATGCAGAAGTTGTGGTTCACTCTCTGCCTAATTTGGGCAGCAAAGGGTGAATTCCTGCATGAGCAGACACCCTTACAGAGTATAATGACCAGTTTAATATTGTAATTATGTTATGATTTTGAAGACAAAATATCAAATATCAACCAAAAATACAGAAAAAAATCATGTAAGAGTCACAATTAATTTGCACGTTTTTGAGTGAACACAGGCAAAACATGACCTAGTACTTGGTGGAGAAGCCCCCTGTTGCCAAGCACAGCAGTAAGA
Source organism: Pterophyllum scalare (assembly GCA_024447675.2). Lineage (NCBI taxonomy): Eukaryota > Metazoa > Chordata > Actinopteri > Cichliformes > Cichlidae > Pterophyllum > Pterophyllum scalare. Next base: position 39,483 of record JAMQGT020014779.1, on the reverse strand, counting down.
CATTTCTTGTAGTTGGTCATCAGATTTGTTCACATCTCAGGCCCACAGTGAAGACATAAACCCAAATGGAATTAGATGGAGGCAAAATGTGTGACATGAAATGTTTATTCCAACAAAGTTAAAAAAGAAAAACAAAACTTGTTGAGTTGTTGCAACAGAGGCCTTGTCAGTATGATGTCCTTCAGCTGTTATCATGACTGTGTCAAGAAGATGCAGCATGGAAAGAATTAAAGCTGTGCAAAGACTCAGTGGGTTGTACCATCGTCTACATTCATCAAACCTGGTGTCATACCCACGTTTATCAGTTTAATTTGGTAAAGTGTGGCTTACAGTGAACATATAATGTTGCTGAAATTTCACAGATGCCTTTACAGCTGAATGTTCCGTATTCTCACAAAAGATGACCCTGCACAGTTTTGAAAAATATTTCTGTCCACATGAAAATGCAAAAAATGATGCCAAGTACTGTCAAGAGCGTGCCAAAGCAACAGGCGGCAAAATAACCCTAACTGTACTGAAATATTGGCCAGTCAGAAGCCTGCAAACAATGATGCAGTGCAGACATGGCTGATTCTTTTCAAAAATAAATATATAAACCAAAAACTCTCAATTTGAAAAGCCTGACTTCTTTGTATCACTCTGGTGTACAATTGAGAGAAATGAAGTATAACCTTTTATGCGTTAAAGAAAATTATTCTTTAGAACTTTGTACAATTTATTTACAGTATTGCTTTAATGCTCTGGGATTGGTTTTTTTTGGCCATTTCTTGTGATGTTTGCAATCTTCAAATCAAAGGTGAAGAGAGGAGGGTGAAGGAGAGAGAAGTGAAAGAAGTGTGATGGAGAGAAGGGGGTGAGTGTGAAAGATATGAGGTAAAAGACAGAGAAAGGGGTGGTGGGAGGAGAGGGAGGGAAGGATAAGGACAAAGGAAGCAGAGGGGTGAAGGTGGAGTAGATGAAGCAAAACTGGAGAGAGGGAGGATGACGCCATCACCCTCCTCAACCTTTGTGTTATTTGGAGAAACTTCATATCATATTCATTTCTTGGTTTTGGTTTTTTGTGCTGCCCGCTCTTCAGCTCTTGACTCTTTCCAGTAGCTGCTGCTCTTCTTCTTTTCAATTTGAGCTTCTTCTTTGCTTCATTTTTTTTGCTCTTTCAGCTGTTTCAGAGCGTTTTTGCAGTCTTTCTCTGTTATCAAAGTCTCTGCCATTTCTGTCTTTATTGAGACTTTGATTTTCTCCTCTTTGAGTGCTTCCTGTGCTGAAAATAATTGTTTCTTTATTTTATCCTCTTCCTTCTTTATTTTTTCTATTTCTATTGTTGCTTCCTGGATTCCTCTTTTCTCTTCCTCTAGAGCTTTCCATACTCCCAACAAGTCCTTCTTAGCATTTTCTGATTCTTTCTCGGGCACCATTTTTCCTTTTCTCTCTTCTTCTAATGATTTCTTAACTTTTGACAATTCATTCTTTATAATTTCCACTTCCGTCTTTGCATTTTGGGCGTCAATCTTTGTCTCATGCATCTCCCTTTCTTCCTCTTCCAGTACTTTCAGTACACCTAGCAAGTCCTTTTTTATTTCCCCACTTTCCTTTTTTGCCTCCAGTATTTCTTTTATTTCCTCCTCTAGTGCTTGTTGCACTTCCAGCACTTCCGGTATTTTCGGCTTTGTTCTTCAAATGTCCTTTTCTCTCTTCTTATACACTGTAAAAAATGTTTGTAAAAAATACAGTGGAAAAGTGCCAAATGGCAACAGTAATAGACAATAAAATCAAAACCCGGTTTATCTCCGTAGCAGAAACATTTAATCACCACAAATCAAGTGCCAAGATATAACTTTAATTTTAACTGTCATAATATGTTGAAATCACACATTTTCACTGTGAAATTTTTTCTTTCCTCTAAAAATTTCTGTAAAAATTTCACAAGCATAGCATAAAATTAGTTTCTGTCTGAATTATACATTTTGCTGATTTGTACCTTTAAATGTATTTATCAACTGTCTGATCATTCAGAAAATTCATAGCTTAATTTCTACAGAAGTAAGAACTCTTAGGCCATTAATCAATTCCCAGGTTGACTGAAATTTAATCAGGAACCATTTCAAATAATAGTTTCAGTTTTTTGTTTGTTTGTTTTTCCTGAAAAGGAAATGAAAAACATTGTATTGTTTTTTATTCTGTGTGTATCAACTGCATCTAAACTGAATAACTTATCATACAGATTTTTTTCATGCACTTCGTGAGTGCTCCCAAAATATTTAGCTTATTACAGAGCAACCTTTTAATATAAAATGAGACTGAGAGAGATACACACATGCATCACACAGACAGTATCTTAAACAAATATGTAGGACCGCTTTTTTACATTTGCACAATATTTATAAAATTAGAAACATCCTTTCTCAGACTGATGCTGAAAAGTTAATCCATGCATTTATTACTTCTAGGCTGGACTACTTTGTATTGTGGGTAAAGACCCTACAATAACAAAGAAAACCCAACAGTCAAAATGACCACCTATAGGCAAGCACTTGGCGACAGTGGGAAGGAAAAACTCCCTTTTAACAGGAAGAAACCTCCAGCAGAACCAGGCTCAGTGAGGGGCAGTCATCTGCTGTGACTGGTTGGGGCTGAGGGGAGAGAGACAGGACAAAAGACATGCTGTGGAAGAGAGGCAGAGATTAATAATAATGATTAAATACAGAGTGAAGTATAAACAAGTAAATAAAGGTGAATGAGAAGAAAGTGCATTAGCAGCCTAGGCCAGCATAACTAAGGGGTGGTTCAGGGTCATCTGACAGATGAGGGGCCTGAAAGCTGAAGGCTCTGCCTCCCATTCTACTTTTAAGTATCCTAGGAACCACAAGTAAGCCAGCAGTCTGAGAATGAAGTGCTCTATTGGGGTGATATGGTACTATGAGGTCTTTGAGATAAGATGTGGCCTGATTATTCAAGACCTTGTATGTTGGGAGAATGATTTTAAATTCTACTCTAGATTTAACAGGGTGTCAATGAAGAGAAGCCAATATGGGAGAAATATGCTCTCTCTTTCTAGTCCGTACTCTAGCTGCAGCATTTTGAATCAGCTGCAGGCTTTTTACAGTGCTTTTAGGACAACCTGATAATAATGAATCCAGCCTAGAAGTAATAAATGCATGGAATAACTTTTCAGCATCAGTCTGAGAAAGGATGTTTCTAATTTTATAAATATTGTGCAAATGTAAAAAAGCGGTCCTACATATCTGTTTAATATGTGCATTGAAGGACATATCCTGGTCAAAAATGACTCCAAGGTTTCTCACAGTGTTATTGGAGGCCAAAGTAATGCCATCCAGAGTAAGTATCTGGTTTGACACCATGTTTTTAAGATTTGTGGGGCCGAGTACAAGAACTTCAGTTTTATCTGAATTTAGAAGCAAGAAATTAGAGGTCATCCAGGCCTTTATGTCTTTAAGACATTCCTGCAGTTTAACTAATTGATGTGTATCATCTGGCTTCATGGATAGATAAAGCTGAGTATCATCTGCATAACAATGAAAATTGATGCAATGCTTTCTAATAATACTGCCTAAGGGAAGCATGTACAATGTAAACAAAATTGGACCTAGCACAGAAAACTGTGGAACTCCATAATTAACCTTAGTGTGTGAAGACGACTCCCCATTTACATGAACAAATTGGAGTCTATTAGATAAATATGAATCAAACCACTGCAGTGCAGTACCTTTAATCCCTATGGCATGCTCTAATCTCTGTAATAAAATGTTATGATCAACAGTATCAAAAGCTGCACTGAGGTCCAACAGGACAAGCACCGAGATGAGTCCACTGTCAGAGGCTGTAAGAAGATCATTTGTAACCTTCACTAATGCTGTTTCTGTACTGTGATTAATTCTGAAACCTGACTGAAACTCTTCAAATAAACCGTTCCTCTGCATATGATCAGTTAGCGGTTTTACAACTACTCTTTCAAGGATTTTGGAGAGAAACCAGCTGGCGCTTCCCTGTAGGGCCTGGTTTGACAGAAGAAGTGGAGTGCCCACGGTACCCTTTTCCTTCTATGAGCTATTACCCTCCTGCAGAGCCAATGCACCCCTTTGAAGGTGAGAATAAGGGCTATCTTTTTTTCAAGCATGCCTAAACGATTGCTTAAAGTGATCAACAAGAATGGTGGAGCTACTCATTACTGAGTCCTTTTTTTGACTCTTTGATTTCTGTTTGGGGGGGGTTCGGGTTTTTTTGAGCTATGGTCTTAAACTTTTGATCAGCTGAAAAAATCATGTTTGAGTGTAAATGCAGTTTTCAATAAATTCCCTGCTCAAAAGTTTTTGTCTCTTGCGCCGATTTCCTCTTTTAGCATTGTGAATCTCTACTTAGAACCTTCTTAAGACCCAATAGTGCAAAATGCAAATTCAGGAGTGTACATACACATATTCACATATCCATACATATGCATATACATATACACACATACACACAATCTTGCTATGGCTTACAGTAATGTGTGTATGAGCCTCTGTTATGGAATGTACTCACTAATGCGGGTAAGAAACTGCAACCACACCCCCCGTGATCCAGAGGCAAACAAGAAAGGACCCAGGGGACCCGGTCTAACCACGGCCCACTAGGAGCTCAGAAGACCCGAGGCCACACATCCTGATGGCAACCACGCGAACACCCCAGAGGAGGAAGGAGGGAGACCCCAGATGGAGCCCCCACGGTTAAAGGGCAAGAGTCCAGAGAGCCAGACGCAATGAACAGCCCAAAATCAATTTTCAGATGAGCAGTAAATCAATTATTTTAGAAAGGAGAAAAATAAAATGTGTATATAACTGTACTTTGAACTGTGTTTTTAACCTTTATTTTTTATTTTGCTGTTCTAGATTTCAGATTTTTCCTGCATGGCATGTAACAAATGTTTTCATGCTTTTTTCCATCAGGGTTTCAACATAGCACAGCACTGCAACATCTCTAGTTAAAGTCTTGAGAGACATTTACATGCACCAATAAGGCATAACATCAAGACCACTGAGTGGCAAAGTGGATAACACTGATTATCTCTTTATCATGGCATCTGTTAGTGGGTGGGATATATTAGGGAGCAAATCAAGATTTTGGCCTCAAAGCTGAGGTGTTTAAAAACAGGGGAAATGGGCAAGTGTAAGTATTTGAGCGAGTTTGACAGGGGCCAAATTGTGATGGCTAGACGACTGGGTCAGAGCATCTCCAAAACTGCAGCTCTTGTTCAGTGTTCCCGGTCTGCAGGGAGGAAGGAGCGTTGGAATCAGCAACAGAATCATGGGCGGCCAGGGCTCAGTGATGCATGTGTGCAGTGACAGCAATCCAACAGACGAGCTACTATAGCTCAAATTGCTGAAATGGTTAAAGCGGGTTCTGATAGAAAGGTGTCAGAATACACAATTTGTTGTGAATGGGGCTGCATAGCTTTCAAGATGAAAACATTGTGACAGTATTCATAACCTGTGAGGCAGGTGTTAAACTATTTAGAGCTTAACATTTTTGTACTGTTACTAACACAAGGGCTGCAGCTAATGGTGACTTTCATTAATCATTGACCTGGCCGTTACACCGCTTCAGATTTCATCTTTTCAGTCTATAAAGTGCCAGAAAAAGGTTTTCAGAGTCCAACATGGCCTATTATATTTGCACTTCTTGCCCGACCAAAAGCCAAATCCAAATGGATTTTATGGCATTGATGTAAAACAGAAAAGTCTCACATTTCAAAGATGCCAGTGGCTGTGAGGCATTTTTTGTTTGATAATTTCTTTGGATGCATTACTTGGGAAAATATACAAAACCATGTTTTGGTTCATTTAACATTCAAATAAAACTTTCAAACTGTTTAATTAATTTAAGGATCTCAGTCTCTAATTTGGGACAGCTTCTCTTAAATTCAAGCTGAGAAATGAATACAGTACAGTGTTGTGCTGCTCACACAGCAGCTGGTGTGCAGATGATCAGAAGCACATAAGGGACTTAAATAGAATATTGTATAATTTATACAATTTTTAATTGTTCTTTGCAGGCATTTCTATTTTAAACCATTAGTGTTCAATGATTTTGGCCTCACATTTTTTTATTCATGATACTTTCGTGATCAGCTTGTTACTTTTGTTCTTGAACAGTGACATTTAAACCCAGAGGAAAGTGCAAAAAAGCAAGCACTGGTAAAAGCAGAAACCTCCAGCAGAACCAGGCTCAGGGAGGGGCAGCCATCTGCCATGACCGATTCGGGGTGAGGGGAGGGAGAAAATAAGAAATTAATGATAGCAGAGGACAGGACAAAACACACCTGATGGGAGAGCGAAGACAAATGTTAATGACATGCAGTAGTGGTACATGGACACACTGGGAGTGAAAGATAAGTGGAGAAGAAATGCTCAGTGCATCCAGTCCCCCAGCAGTCATAGCCATCAACAGCATAACTAGGAGATAGCTCAGTGTTGAGCTGATCCAAGACCTAACTATAAGCTTTATCAAAAAGGAAAGTTTTGAGTTTAATCGTAAGAGTCTTTCTACTGAATCCAAACTGAGAGCTGGTTCCACAGGAGAGGGGCCTGAAAGCTGAAGGCTCTGCCTCCCAGTCTACTTTTAAATACCGTGGGAACCAGAAGTAATCCAGCAGTTTGAGCACAGTGCTCTGTTAGGATAGCATGGTACTACGAGATCTTTGGGATATGAAAGGACCCAATTATTCAAGATTTTGTATGTGAAGAGAAGAATTTTATATTCAATTATAGATTTTGTAGGGAGAAGCCAGTGAAGAGAATCTGATACAGGGGAAATATGATTCATTTTTCTGGGTCCTGGTAGAGCTCTCACTGCAGCATTTTGAGTAAACTGGAGGCATTTCAGGGAAGTTTTAGAATAGCCAAATGACTGTACTTTTGTACAAATCCTTCAGATTTTTATCAGATTCACACATGGAATTGTTTTTGTTGCTTACAATAAGAATTCGCCAAGATTTTAGAGGAAAATGATCTGTCCCTCATCCATTTTGGGACCAATTGAACCCACAAATTTGAAGTTCCAGACCTCAAACTAAGCAAATTTACTGCTTCTTTTTTAAGATCTGGAAATGTAATTGCAGCTACCCAGGGCCAAGATACCTTAACCCATACTGGCAACAGGGGTCCTTCTGAACTATCTATTCATTTTCATTTGTACAGAGCCATGTCTTCTATTCACTGAGCTTGGCCTCCAAAGCCATGAACAGGCTACATTTATCAAGTGTACAGTTAGCACTAAAGGAAGCCAACAGTTGCTAAACATTTGACACACTGAGCAGGAAATAAGAAAGAATAAAACTCTTTTCCAATTTTATTACTACACAGCAAAACTATTTAGCCAAATAAAGAAAAATTACATTTTGCCATATTAGTGTCTGTATCATCCCATGCTGACTTTCTCATCTGATTAGAACAGGTTTGCACTTGTCTGTGTAGGGAGTAGCACCCCCAGCTCATTGTTTACAGTAAGAATTCCTTTAGGGTAAAGAGTTAGCCTTTATCTCCATCTCATCCTAAACATTTTACCTTTATGTATAAGCAGAATAAAAAGACAACAATTATAAAAACATGTTTACACCCACCAGATTTTAACACGCCCCTTAAATATCTTGAATGACAATCCCTCATTCTGCACATTACCAGAGCTTACATAATATGGCCGTTTTCTTCATTTATTTTACTGTTTTTTCACTTGTTTAATTGAGCTTCGTGAACAATTAAAACCAAAGGGAACAAAGTCAGTGTAGTTTGAAAAAAGCGAGAGATTGCCACACCTACACCTCTCTCTTTTTTTTTAGTAGTAGTTTTTAAGAGGAGGTAGGAGGCAAGGCATAAGGCACGCACACACTTACCCACACACATATATGTGCACAGATACACACATACGCACACACTCACACACCCAAATACACTCACAAAGACTGTGACAAATACACAAAGACACATATTCACCTATATCTACCCACCATCTGAAGTTAGGGTGAAAAGAAACCCCCCCAGGGCCAACAGTGACCCCAAGATGCCGCCAACCCAGTCCCCAAAGAACCACCCGACCCCTACCCCGGGCGAGGTGTAAGAAATTGGGGTGTGGGATGACCCATCCAACCCTCCCCCTCCCCAACTTGTAAGTGTTTTGATAAATGCATGTGTTTATGTTAGTGAATGAATGAGGTGTATAGGGTGCAGCTAAAATTTAGGGGACAGTTGTGCCACAAGCACCAACTGCTGTTTAACAGATTAAATGTTCCTTTTAAAACACAGGGAAATGATGAGACAGACGACTGGTGAAGTTTCTCAGTGCCTCGCTTCTGCCATATTGGAAATGGAGACCTATGACCTTGCTATTCTGTCTCACATAGCAATGCGCCACCTTCTGGCACAGGGGGTGTAACTACAACTTAAAAATGTTTTTACACATTAGGGTGTCACATTGGCCCTGCGACAGGCTGGTTACCTGTACAGGGTGTACCCTGCCTCTTGCCCTATGTCAGCTGGGATAGCCCCCCCAATGACCCTGAACAGGATAAGTGGAAGAGGATGGATGGATGGATGGATGGATGGATGGATGGATGGATCATCGATAGTGACAGTGTTTCTTTCATCCACATCTTACAGAGAGTTGTAGCCCTGCTGTGTCCAATGCCCCTTGTTTTCCATTTTAAAGGTGCGCTTTGATTATCTGTTCTATTCATTTTATTTTTGTAAAATATTTGGTCACTCAGTAATTTTGTGTATTTAATTTTCTGTTGTTAATTTAACGCTGTGACTTGACTTTTATATACTTACAATTTCCTGGTCCTCATCTGTTTGTGACTGTCCAAGCATGGAAAGAAAACCCCAAGATTGTTTATCTTGTCACTATTTCACATGATTTTAGCCAGATACCGTCATGATTCTATATATAGCTAGTTACAGTGAACGTGGTTCAGCAGAAAAAGGAAGAGACATAGACGCAATGTATGTGAGAAATGTGGTTTGACACTCAGTTCATGATGTAATTTCCAGCAGAGCCAGGAAGGGAAGGGCAGCCATCCACTGTGACCAGCTGGGGTGAGGGGAGGAAGACAGGACAAAAGACACACTGTGGAAGAGAGCCCAAGATGAAAAATAACTAATGATTAAATGCAGGTGCAGAGTGGTGTATAAACACACAGAGAGTGAAAAGAGGTGAGTGAAGACAAAGTACTCAGTGCATCATGGGAACCCACCAGCAGCTTAAGCCTATTGCAGTGTAACAGCGGACTGGTCAACACTGGCTTAACCTGAGAAATGACGATTGGCCTATTGCTGGTTACAGGTGGAAGTCCAAAGAAGGGCCGATCTGGTCTGTTCCCAGACTCGCTCACTATGTTGCAGGTGGTGGTGGTGATTGATCCTGCTCCAGTGCAGGAAACAAAGGCGGCTGATATCCGAAAGACACTTCAAAAGGTGAGAGACCCGTGGCAGAGGAGGGGAGAGAGTTATGGGCATACTCAATCCAGGCCAGCTGAGAACTAAAGGTGGAAGGATTATGAGAAGCTACACAGCACAAGGTAGCTGGTGTGTTAAAGAGGTCAGGATATGGCTCAAGGTCAACAGATGATTTATTACCTTGCAGTTTGGCAGACCTCAAACAGATGGCATGACAAATTAAACTCCAGCTTTCAACACACCGGCCAGCCCAATTAATGTGAGAGTTGTGTCTCTCTAACTTGGGGTAACCTAAAATGACTGGTGTGTTGGGGGCAGACAAAACTAAAAAGGTCAAGATCTCTCTGTGATTACCAGAGACTACTAGGTGAAGAGGTTGTGTTTGGTGAGTGATTGTTTAAACAATGTGTCCATTAAGAACTGTTGCGGGAATGGGAGCTGATACCGAATGTAAGGGAACCCCTAATTGCTTAACCAGCTCACTATCAATGAGATTTTGTTCAGCCCCTGAAGTCAATTAACAGTTGAAACTGTAACAAATTCAAATTACTACAGAGAATTGCAGGCAACAAGAGATGGGGAAGCGCAGAGGGGGAAATCCCACCCACCAGTATTCCCCGTATTACCAACGGGCAAAAGCTTTTGGCCTCTCTAGGGCAGGTTGCAATGTAATGATATGGTTCTCTGCTATATAAACACAGACAACTCTCAAACCTGCATCGGCGATCCTCAGGGGTTAATCGTGCCCTTCCAATCTGTACTGGCTCCGGACTCGGCATCCCGGAAGCAAGTAGAGACCCGGTACCAGAAATGAGAGTGGCCGGCTGCTAAGGAAAGCCAGTAGTCCCTGCAAACACTGCCCCCAGGGCCTGATGGGATTTGTAGTCCAGCTCTAGACCTCCCTCCCTTAGTCTGTTAACAATCTTCAATGCTAAAGAAACTAAATCCTCAAAAAAGGTTGGTTCATTCCTAACTGATCTTTCATCTTGTCACTGAATGCCTGATTTAAAAAAAACCCTAATAAGGTGTTTTGTGGCCAACCTGTGACAGCGGCAACAGTCCGAAACTCAACAGTGAATTCCACTACACTCTTGTTTCCCTGCAGAAGTTTTAGCAATCTTCTCACCACATTCCCCTCAGACATTGGGAGGTCAAAGATCTTTCTAAGTTCACAAATAAAGGCATCATAAGGGTAAGTCTCAAATGAATTGAAGGCAAAGAATGCCAGCCTTCCTCCTGGAGGATTCTTCCTGTTAAAAGGGAGTTTTTGCTTCCCACTGTCACCAAGTGCTTGCTGAAAGGGTAGCTGAATGATTGTTGGGGTTTTCTCTGTATTATTGCAGGGGTTTTACCTTACAATATAAAATACCTTAAACAGCTGTTGTTGTGATTTGCTGCTATATAAATAAAATGTAATTGAACTGAACTGACTTAAAGTGTCCGGTTTGCTTTTTTTTAACACTATTATGAATTGTTGCTTTAACCACTCATACAGCAAATGACTACTTTTGGTAATTTCCACATACGTTATATATGATACCCAAAAAAGGGCATAGAGCTCACTGGACACTTAACGTCTATATTTGGAAAATACTGTGAAACTTTATGATGTAGTCACAGGGATATGACAAGTGCTGTGAACGGAAATTACAGTATAGTTAAGTACTAATATTGTGGTAGTCAGCCACAAAACACAGTGAGTCATGTTGCTTATTTATGGCTTTTAAGAAGACGTATCTAAAGTTTCCTTCATCAACAAGGTAAAAGATTTTTAAACCACATTTTATCTGCATGTCTAAATAAGTGCTGGTAAACCTTAAAGACTGTAGCATGTGAAAATGCATCACTTAATAATTAGATGGGAGAATGCAGGTTAAGCTCTCGCCACAACACTCAGGGTATCTTTCTCTATTCCATAACAGAAGCATGGGCATGTTTAGCCTAGTTTGTGAGTGTACTTTAAGTCTGTTATTAACGATAAAGTAGTAATGGCAGGAGCAATGACATGCAGTCAGGGGGAGGCAGGTGAGGCAGTGCCTCACCTGTCATCGTGACAAGTGAAATACTAGCAATGATAAGAGAAAATACATTTGACCACTTAACTGTTCTGTAAAACTGTTTTATAAAACTGTTTTCTGAATTATTTAAACAGTTTAATGGTCAAAATCGCGGAATTTATGCATTGCCTGTTCAAACACATGGAAGAAGTGCGAGGTGAGCCAGTGCAGTGTCTGTGCCTCACCTTTGGTGGCGCTGTGTCACATACAATAAATGAAGCAGGTGGTTGGCGCATGCTCAATGCTGTCTCTCTTTATATCGCCAATATATGTTTGATTACACATGTGCTACACATGCTGATGTTTCACAGTCTGTCCAATATATTGAGTGAATGTGTGTGACATGTTTATTTTTGGTGATCGGTCATAAATGCGCGGAGAAAATACACAGGGTGAGAGAGTCAGTGCCTCACCCGTCACAAACCTCACCACATGTCACTGGGCAGGAGAGATCCAGGAGGGCTGGAGGTGTGGCCAGACTGCATAAAGCCTGATCGAAGCGCTGAATCTGATGTTACATTGACTGTCTGCACTTGGATAATGACACAGTACCTCATATTATGGGTCCTCATCCTAATTGCCTCTCTCAAGCCCTCAGGTAAGTCAGATAGATAGATAGATAGATAGATAGATAGATAGATAGATAGATAGATAGATAGATAGATAGATAGATAGATAGAATGGGGTATAATGTCATCTGAAAATGTACTTTAAATAATTAAACGTTGCAAACAATTGGAAATTTAACCCCAGTAACAGAAAATGACTAGAAGTTGGATGATCAGTTCAGAAGGCTTCATGTGCTGTCACTTACACTAACCAATAACAGTCCTCTCTGCAAATGTGTTGGACAGATATTGAGATTTATTTTCACACCTTCACAATTTCAGTACGTTCCTAAAGTGAACAACTACTATAAGGAAGCCATTTAAATACAAACAAATCTGTTGATTGTTAAATGAATCCTCTCTCTGGAACAACTTCAGTCAAACGAGGCAACTGATATCAGTTTCATTTTATTACTTGCTGTTTTTCAAGACAGTCCTCCTCCCAAACAGACCCCACATATGCACCTATGCAGCGTGCAAGCTGTTATTATAACCCACTTTAAAATTAGGCAACTTATTTTAAAATATGGGTATTTCCAAGGTAATCTGAATTTTTTGAATTTAATATTACAAATATCTATAAAGTTATATTGCATATCACCCACCTTCACCCAAAGGCAATGGGAGCAAAAAAAAATTAATCACATGTTTGCTGTATCTCCACAGAAAGCCACGGTCCTGAATTTGAAGATGGGAAGCACTTTGAGGTGGTTCGACCTGTCAGACTTCACACAGTCAAAAAAGACATGCAGAGGTTGTTTTTTTTCTTCTTTTTTCTATTTCAAATCCAGTGACCACAAAAAAGGCTGCATACGTTGTGCTGCTATTCATGGGAAAGACAAAAAATTAATGAATGACTAATAAAATTTCCCCTTTCTTGCCCACAGTACCACAGACCAGACACTCTCATGTATGCAATGACTGTGGGGGGACAAGACATAGAAATGCAACTGGAAAGAAATAAGTAAGTTTTCACTTCCCTAAACTGACGTGTCTGTGCAGTATCAGAAAATAGGCAAATTTTCAGAAAAAAATCAATATGACCAGCGTCCAAGGTAGTCAGCTGTAAAAGAAGTTATAAAGTACTGATAACTTTACAGTGAACAAATTACTTTCTCTCAGAAGAGACTAAATAAATTGCTGATTGATTCAATCTTTAAGTCAAATCATATGAGATGTACATTTATTCCATTTATTCTATATCTTTCTGTATTCAGTGAATTACTCACCAAAGACTACTCCGAGACTTACTACCAAGAAGATGGGACTCGAGTCACCACAGTACCGAAGGACATTGTAAGTGTTTAGATTTTTCCATGCAACAGATTTAATTTAGCTCAACTTACAGCTGTAAAACATGTTTCACTAGATTGAAAATGATTCCAAGTCTTTGACTGTCTTTAATTACTGTTCAGTGTAGGGCTCTGACATTTTCAGGCATTACAAAATCTAGAAGGAGAAATAACACACACACACACACATACACACACACACACACTCACACACAAACACACACACGCACACGCCAGTTTACCCTGTTGATTTATATATTTATATATAATTAATAATATACATATATATATATATATATATATATATATATATATATATATATATATATATATATATATATATATATATGCTAAAAGTACATTAAACTCTACCTCTACCTCTCCTGTCTTTATCAATTCAGTTTGAGCCACATTGAAATTGGGTTAAAATTGTAATAGGAAAGCAGAACAATGCTGGCTACAAAAACCAAACGGTTGGTCCTCTGATTACATCAAACAGAAAACAGGAAACCTGGTTTCTGCCCACTGCCACGCTGTTGCTTCCTGCATGATTTTCGGGTGAAGCGGTGAGGGAGAGAGGCGGGGCAGTGTGAAGTTGTGCAGAGACAATTTGGGAGAAGAGAAAGGTGAACTGGTTTATCTACAAGTATGATTGTAACGACATAGACTATATCGATATAAACCGGGGCGCACTTATATACTTTCTGAGGTGTACACGGACACATTTTTGTTTCTTAGTTATGGAAATTCAGTACGTTGACACAGATTCTTCAAGATTAGCCTGCCCATCAAAGTAACACATGATCTGTCTCTGATAAGGAACTGAGAATTCTTTAAACAGGATGCAACAAGGCTGCCATGGAAAGATGATGCCCTCCACAGGCCAGTGCCAGTGTAGCAGCTATAAAGCCAAATAAGTTACACACTAGTCCATAATGGACTTTGTGTCATCATTTAACCCCTACTGAAGTTCCTCAAAAGCTGGCATTTTCATTTGTTCCTCTACCTCATCTCCTGACAGCACTAAGTATGACTCCACTTCCACAGTTCTAAGTAACATCCTCTCTGCTTCACTCAGCCCTCTGTCACACGATCAGTGTTGGTGATATGACCTCACAACCCAGGATTAGGTGACTATTAGGTGTGCAGAATGGAGTTCAATAAAAAAGCAAATCTGAAATGTTCTCATGTAATAACACAATCACTGTTTTCATGTCTCTGCCAGGATCACTGCTACTATCACGGGAGGATTGTGAACGACAGTGGATCATCTGTTAGCATCAGCACCTGTGATGGACTGAGGTGAGCCGGCATCTTTAGCTTTGCTTTAGTTAAACCGTCATGACATCATTCAAAAACAATACCCACCCATATTTCATGTCTGTCATAATAATTCAAATAACCTCACCTTTGGTGTATTAAACCCACAAAGCCACACAACCAGTTTCTGCATTTGTTTAAAGGATTAATAATTTTAAACCTTCATTAATTCATAGATTTCTCAGTTCAGCAGAAACAAGCTGTACATAGACTTGCATCACTTTTCAAATGTAAGCCTAACATTAACCTTATCCTAATCCTAAACCTAAACTCAACTCATGGTGACCCGAACCTTAATTTAAACCTAGCCTGCAAAACATATGTTTACATTAACATGTGTAATGATTTATGTCATACTGAACATCTGATACACACTAAACTGCCAAATGCTCCCTTGTGTTTGGCTGGTTGTTAAATTAACAATGACTGCTGTGTATGAAAAGTATTATTTTAACAAAAGCATTAAAATCAGAGGAAATAAAATCAAAACAAAAGTTCTGAAAGCTGCTAAAATATCACTGCACTCAAATCAATCCTCAAATGAAAACTATAGAAGAAAAAATGTTGCCCCCAAAAAAGATTAAGGCTTCAGATGGTTTCCCAGGGTCCCAAGCAGCATCTGAAGACTGGATTAACTGCTCTAACCAGTATGACAATGCTAATAAAGAAAAACTTAAAGTTATTGCAACAAAATATAAATTTCAACAAAATAATTACAAATCCAACAAGAATCACCAAGTACAACACTGACAGATTAACTTTTCATAAACAAAGCAGAGCAAATTATTAAAAGGCACAATTTTATTATAGGTCTGTTTGATCGTAAGATAGGTAGATTTAAAACCCCATTTTATCTGCATGTCTAAATAAACTTTATGATGTAGTCACAGGGATATGACAAGTGCTGTGAACGGAAATTACAGTATAGTTAAGTACTAATATTGTGGTAGTCAGCCACAAAACACAGTGAGTCATGTTGCTTATTTATGGCTTTTAAGAAGACTTATCTAAAGTTTCCTTCATCAACAAGGTAAAAGATTTTTAAACCACATTTTGTCTGCATGTCTAAATAAGTGCTGGTAAACCTTAAAGACTGTAGCATGTGAAAATGCATCACTTAATAATTAGATGGGAGAATGCAGGTTAAGCTCTCGCCACAACACTCAGGGATATTCTTTCTCTATTCCATAACAGAAGCATGGGCATGTTTAGCCTAGTTTGTGAGTGTACTTTAAGTCTGTTATTAACGATAAAGTAGTAATGGCAGGAGCAATGACATGCAGTCAGGGGAGGCTTATCCTGTTCTGGGTCGCTGGGGGGCTAAATCCTATCCCAGCTGACACAGGGCACCTGTACAGGTCACCAGCCTGCCAACCAGAGAGAGAGACACAGACAATCATTCACACTCATGGGCAATTTAGACTGACCAATTAACCTAACCCCAGTAACTGCATGTCTTTGGACTGTGGGGAGAAAACCCATGCAGACACAGGGGGAACATGCAAACTCCACACAGAAAAGATTTGAACCCAGACTTTCTAGATGTCATTGTAACTGTAAGGCAGTAGTACTAACCACCACACCACCCTGCTGCATAGTGCAAACTGCATTGATAAAATCAATAATATGTAATATATATATACACTAAAAATCAGAATCCAGAAGACAGCAGCAAGAAAATATAATACCAAAATTTGTGTGTGGGATCTTATGTCCTGGCAGGTGTGTTCACCTGTCACAGAAAGAAGAGTTATTATACAGTTTTATGGAGAAAGGTAGGAATGATTTCGCGAAGCATTCTTTATGGCAGCGAGGTTCAATCAGTCTGAGGGAGAAGGAGCTCTGCTGCCTCAATAG
Source organism: Pterophyllum scalare (assembly GCA_024447675.2). Taxonomy (NCBI): domain Eukaryota; kingdom Metazoa; phylum Chordata; class Actinopteri; order Cichliformes; family Cichlidae; genus Pterophyllum; species Pterophyllum scalare. Next base: position 22,909 of record JAMQGT020014779.1, on the reverse strand, counting down.
TGTGGAGTGGAGTGGGTGAGATGGATTGTCCATAATGGCAAGCAGTTTATTCAGTGACCTCCTGTCCCTCACTTACTCAAACGCCTGAGGCTGACCTATGATGGTTCCAGCCTTGCAAATCAGTTTATTGTTACTGCTGGCATCTCTGGCACTGGAAAGGAATCACCTTCTAAACTCTAAGCAATTTGGATTTCAACCAAAATATTCAAATGAAATGGCCATATGTCCTTTTTTAAGAAACTATAAAAAGTAGTTTGGATCAAGGTAAAGTGGTAGTATTTCTAGACTGAAAAAAAAATGTTGACCATAAAATACTTATGAAGAAATTGAAACAACTAAAATTTTCTCAACAGGCTTTAAATTTGTTTAAATTGTGTCTTAAAGCTAGACAGCAATGTGTGAAAATGAACTGTGTAAAATCACTTCTGCAAAAATGTAGTTTAGGTGTTCCACAAAGGGCCAATGTTGGGTCTCCTGCTCTTCTGCTTATATTTAAATGATCTACCTGAAATTTCCAAAGATGCTAGCTGCCAGTTGTATGCAGATGACACAATCACTATGTAACAGCAGAAACTCCTCAACGGGGTGCATAACTGTTAACTAGGCACTTGGTCAGTACATCACAGTGGCTGCAAGAGAATTGTCTCACTTTAAATTATACTAAAACAGTTTCAGTGTATTTCTCTTTAAAGAAAAACACACTGAAAAAGCCAATGATCACACTGATCATAAGGAAATTGAAGAAGTATGTAATTTAAATACCTGGATATCTTAGTTTCTGGTTATTTTAGACCAAAACCTCAAGTTTGATTTTCATAATAGAAAGTTGTCTAAGACTATCAAGACAAACTGTTTTCAGATGAAAAGTCTGTATATCCACCAAAGCAGCCCGAATGTATATCCATGCTATGATTTTATCATGTTATACTGTTCTATCTGTCATCTGGAGCCAGGCTTCAAAATCGGTTATGAAGCCTCTAATGTCATTGTACAAACAAACTCTGAAAGCATTTGATCAGAAACTAATGAAGTAACATCACTGCCAAATTCTTTAAAAATACCATTTGCTGAGTTTTGATAACTTTTTAAATTATTCTTTTGCAAAAACAGTGTTTAAATGCATGAATGGCGTTGCCCCTGATGTTATTTGTCAGTCAATCCACAAACATAATAATGAAGATGTGAGGACAAGGGCTGGAGTAATTGGGAACTGTAGAGTAAAACAATCCAGAATGATTCTGGGTCAATCATCATTCTCAGTCAAAGGTTCACAGTTATGGAACAATTCACCACTGGATTTAAAGTCACTATCAGACATGAGACTTTTCTCTGCAAAATACTGGCTGAAATAACAACAACATTGTGAACATTGAACAGCTTATCTGGATGTGGGATGTAGATTGGTCAGGTTTTATGTATGTATGTGTTTTATGTGCTTTTAACTTGTTTGCTAACTTAGAAATGTACATAACTTTATATCTATATTATTAACTTTTATTAATTTGTTTGCTTAGATTCAAAAGCTTAATCAGGGACGGGGACTGCAAATTAGCCTTGACTATGTGGCACCAATTGCCCCTGTGTGACAATGTTTAGTTGTGGTGTCCCTGTATAGAAATAAGAAAATTTAGAAAATTTTATCTTGGTTTAGGGGTTACTTCAGAACATCTGCCCAGAGGTACTTGATTGAGCCGCTGTCCAGTGATGATGAGGGGGATCATGCAGTGACAACTTTTAATGAAAAGAACTTCACACCTGCCGTGTGTGGGGTCACTAACACCAGCTGGAGTGATGACGTTGAACCTCCAATGAGCCACAGCCGCTCCAGATCAGCGGTAACACAATTTGTTTTGTCGTCTTCACAAGCTCAGAGTTCCTCCAAGAGTTCCTTTAGACCTTTGTTGTGTCTTCATAGCGATGCCATGTAGATATATTGAAGAAATTCTCCGCTGACACGGCCTTTTTGAATAACAGATTTATTACAAGAAAGAACACAGTTACTTTTTTATCTTCACAAGCTCAAATTTCCTCCAAGTCATGACCTTTTAAACTTTTTAGGCCATCCGATTAAATGAGATAAAGAAGAAAAAACAATCATCCTTCAGTGTAGTAACTTTAATCTTCCATTAAAAAAGGTTAAGTAGACATGAACAGAAATGGATCTTCGTTTGCTTTATTCTTTTATCTTCTTCTTCTTCTTTGTAAACCTTTATTTTACCAGGTAAAAATATTTAAGAAATAGTTCTCATTTACAAACACGACCTGGTCAAGAGGCCCCAATCAAATCAGGTCCACTACACATGAATACACATAAACATATAAACATACAAACATACCAAAAGCAATCAATCAAGCGATAAATTGGAGATTAACATGGAGCATGCATGTAAATGATGACAACTGGGTAAAAACAGGAATGAGAAGAAGAATAGATGAGTTGGAGAGGGAGAGAGGGGACATTAATGTGTGTGTGTGATTGTACGCATGTATGAATATATATAGGAGAAAGCGTATGTGGGTATGTAAATCAGTGTGACCTGGGGTGATCAGCACGAGCAATAGTCAACTATAATCTGTTGAATGTTGAGATGTTAAAGTTGCAAGTTTAAGGGAGCTTTGTAAAGTGTTCCAGTCATTTGCTGCTGCAAAGCGAAAGGAGTTACAGCCAAAAACAGTAGAGGTACTGGGAATGGTGAGCTTGATGTATTCACTTGATTTTGTGTGATATTTATTATGGGCTACATGAAGAAGAGATGACAGATATTCCTTTTTCTTCAGGGTACTTCTGTTGTCCAGCAGCAGAAATACATTGAGCTCTTCCTTGTTGCTGATAACCGTGAGGTAAAAATGAAATGACTGAAAAAAAATTTAAAAGCACTGCTGAGAAAGAGGATGTGAACTTGGTCTAATATGATTTGTGGTGTTTCAGTATGTGAAGATGAACAAGGACCAAACGAAGCTGAGACAGAGAATATTTGAGATTGTCAACTTTGCTCAATGTGGTGAGTTTGTGTTTTTGCTATTTCTACACAAATTCCAACCCAAGACTGACACGTGCTGTAGCTGCTAGCAGCTGGAGTGTCAAATGTCCAATGGTGTCTGTCTGCAGGTCTACAAACCTCTGAGGACCTTTATAGCTCTGGTTGGGCTGGAGATATGGTCCAGACATGACTTGATCTCTGTGACAACCTCAGCACGGGAAAACTTGGATGCTTTCATGGCATGGAGGAACTCTGAGCTGGTGAAGAGGACAAAACATGACAACGCACACCTTATCAGGTATGAATGTATAAGTAAATTCATTTCTTTTTGGACCTTTGTTGCTTATTTAGTGACTCCTGCTTTCTGATCCTGAGTCAGCATTCAACAGCTCAGAGTTGCAGGTGTGTGTGTGTGTATGTGTGTGTGTGTGTTAACACATCTATTCTGGATATGAAGCTGTTCTGGTCTTATCTTTCAGTGGTATCGACTTTGAAGGAACAGTTATCGGTCTTGCTTACATTGGGACTCTGTGCTCTGATCATTCTGTTGGGTTAGTACAGGTAAGGAGTTCTAGGAGGACAGGAAAATCTCACTTAATTCAATTCAGTTTTATTTATATAGCACTATATCACACAAACAGTTGCCACAAGGCACTTATATTATAAGGTAAAGACCATATAATAATTACAGAGAAAACTCAGCAGTCAAAATTGCCCCCTATAAGCAAGCACAACAGTGGGGTGCAAAAACTCTTTAAACAGGAAGAAACCTCCTGCAGAACCAGGCTCATGGAGAGGCACAATCTTAAAAATAGATGGGGTCTCTGTCTCCCAAATCCAAACTGGGAGCTGGTTCCACAAAAGAGGGGCATGAAAGCTGAAGGCTTTGCCTCTCATTCTACTCTTAAGCATCCTAGGAACCACAAGTAAGCCAGCAGTCTCAGACTGAAGTGCTCTATTGGGGTGATACAGTACTATGGGGTCTGATTGTTCAAGGCCTTGTATGTTAAATTCTGGATTTAACAGGGATCATGCTGAGACAAGATGTTTCTAATTTTAGAAATATTATGCAAATGCAAGAAAGCAGTCCTACATATTTGCTTAAAATGTACATTGAAAGATATATCCTGTTTAAAAAATTCCTCACAGTGTTACTAGATGCCAAGGGAATACCATCCATACTAAGTATTTGGCACCATGTTTCTGCGGTTTGTAGGGCAAATTATAATAACTTCAGTTTTATCTGCATTTAAAAGCAGGAAATTAGAGGTCAACCAGGCCTTAATGTCCTAAAGACATTCCATAATTGATGTGTGTCATCTTGCTTCATGGATAAAGTTGGATGTCATCTGCATAACAATTAAAATGTATCAATATTTTCTATTAATACTACCTAAGGGAAGCATGTATAGTGTAAATAGAGTTGTTACCAGCATAGAACCCTGTGAAACTCCATAATTAACCTTAGTGTGTGAAGACAACTCTCCATTTACATGAACAAATTGGAGTCTATTAGATAAATATGTTTCAAACCACTGCAGTGCAGTACCTTTAATACCTATGGCATGCTCTCATCTCTGTAATAAAATGTTATGATCAACAGTATCAAAAGCTGCACTGAGGTCTAGTAGGACAAGTACAGAGATGAGTCCACTGTCAGAGGCTGTAAGAAGATCATTTGTAACCTTCACTAATGCTGTTTCTGTACTGTGATGAATTCTGAAACCTGACTGAAACTCTTCAAATAAACCGTTCCTCTGCAGATGATCAGTTAGCTGTTTTACAACTACTCTTTCAAGGATTTTGGAGAGAAAAGGAAGGTTGGAGATTGGCCTATAATTAGCTAAGACAGCTGGGTCAAGTGATGGCTTTTTAAGTAATGGTTTAATTACTGCCACCTTAAAAGCCTGTGGTACATAACCAATGAATTAAGATAGACTGATCATATTTAAGATCGAAGCATTAAATAATGGAAAGACTTCTTTAAGCAGTCTAGTAGGAATGGGGTCTAATAAACATGTTGCTGGTTTGGAGGAAGTAACTATTGAACGTAACTCCAAAAGATCAACTGGAACAAAAGAGTCTAAATAAATATCAGCAGTACTGAAAGCAGCTCTACACAAACATATGTCTGTGAGATGGTTATGAATAATTTTATCTCTAATGGTTAAAATTTTATTTGTAAAGAACTTCATGAAGTCATTACCAGTTAAAGTGAAAGGAATACTTGGCTCAACAGATCTCTGACTCTTTGTCAGCCTGGCTACAGTGCTGAAAAGAAACCTGGAGCTGTTCTTATTTTTGTCAAATAGTGATGAATAGTAAGATGTCCTAGCTTCATGGAGGGCTTTTTTATGGACCAACAAACTCTTTTTCCAGACTAAATAAAGATCTTCTGAAATGGTGAGACAACATTTCCTCTACAGCTTAAAGGGTTATCTGCTTTAAGCTGCACAGAATCAGGCTTTGAAGCTTTCCTCTTCAGAGGAGCCACAGTATCCAGTGTCATAAAAAGTGAGGATGTAAAATAATTGATGAGATGATCGACCTCTTTGAGAGTAGAGTTTAGGTAGCTGCACCTCACTGTGTTGGCACATGGCAAAAAAGAGCATAATAGAGGAATTATATCCTTGAACCTAGTTACAGTACTTTCACTTCTACTGTAATAAAATTTATTCCCCACTGTTGTGTAATGCATTAAAGAAAATTTAAATGTTATTAAGAAATGATCTTTTGAAGAAGAATTCTTCAACTGCCACAGCAGGTCACCGTGGCAACACAAAAAAATGCAAGTGTAATGTTGTTATATAAAAAAAATTATCTATTTTTGCATTGCATTTTATTGCTTTCTTTCTTTCTTTCATAAATCAATATATTTATTGCATGAATAAAGTACATATGTACTTTGGTCACTACTGTGAATAGATGCATAAAAATGGCAACTCTTCAGCTCCATTTTCTGATTGTAGATGTAAGCATGAGCAGTGAAACAATGGCTTACAAGGTTTCATTGAAACACTGGGCTGTGGAGTATATATGTACAGTGCCTTGGGAAAGTATTCGGCCCCCTTGAACTTTTCAACCTTTTGCCACATTTCAGGCTTCAAACATAAAGATGTAAAATTTTAATATTTTGTGAAGAATCAACAACAAGTGGGACACAATCGTGAAGTGGAATGAAATTTATTGGATGTGTCAAACTTTTTTAACAAATAAAAAACTGAAAAGTGGGGCGTGCAATATTATTCAGCCCCCTTGCGTTAATACTTTGTAGCGCCACCTTTTGCTGCAATTACAGCTGCAAGTCTCTTGGGGTATGTCTCTATCAGTTTTGCACATCGAGAGACTGAAATTCTCGCCCATTCTTCCTTGCAAAACAGCTCGAGCTCAGTGAGGTTGGATGGAGAGCGTTTGTGAACAGCAGTCTTCAGCTCTTTCCACAGATTCTCGATTGGATTCAGGTCTGGACTTTGACTTGGCCATTCCAACACCTGGATACGTTTATTTGTGAACCATTCCATTGTAGATTTGGCTTTATGTTTTGGATCATTGTCTTGTTGGAAGATAAATCTCCGTCCCAGTCTCAGGTCTCTTGCAGACTCCAACAGGTTTTCTTCCAGAATGGTCCTGTATTTGGCTCCATCCATCTTCCCATCAATTTTGACCATCTTCCCTGTCCCTGCTGACGAAAAGCAGGCCCAAACCATGATGCTGCCACCACCATGTTTGACAGTGGGGATGGTGTGTTCAGGGTGATGAGCTGTGTTGCTTTTACGCCAAACATATCGTTTTGCATTGTGGCCAAACAGTTCGATTTTGGTTTCATCTGACCAGAGCACCTTCTTCCACATGTTTGGTGTGTCTCCCAGGTGGCTTGTGGCAAACTTTAAATGAGACTTTTTATGGATATCTTTGAGAAATGGCTTTCTTCTTGCCACTCTTCCATAAAGGCCAGATTTGTGCAGTGTACGACTGATTGTTGTCCTATGGACAGACTCTCCCACCTCAGCTGTAGATCTCTGCAGTTCATCCAGAGTGATCATGGGCCTCTTGGCTGCATCTCTGATCAGTCTTCTCCTTGTTTGAGATGAAAGTTTAGAGGGACGGCCGGGTCTTGGTAGATTTGCAGTGGTCTGATACTCCTTCCATTTCAATATGATTGCTTGCACAGTGCTCCTTGAGATGTTTAAAGCTTGGGAAATCTTTTTGTATCCAAGTCCGGCTTTAAACTTCTCCACAACAGTATCTCGGACCTGCCTGGTGTGTTCCTTGGTCTTCATGATGCTCTCTGCACTTGGAACAGAACCCTGAGACTATCACAGAGCAGGTGCATTTATACGGAGACTTGATTACACACAGGTGGATTCTATTTATCATCATCAGTCATTTGGGACAACATTGGATCATTCAGAGATCCTCACTGAACTTCTGGACTGAGTTTGCTGCACTGAAAGTAAAGGGGCCGAATAATATTGCACGCCCCACTTTTCAGTTTTTTATTTGTTAAAAAAGTTTGACACATCCAATAAATTTCATTCCACTTCACGATTGTGTCCCACTTGTTGTTGATTCTTCACAAAAAATTAAAATTTTATATCTTTATGTTTGAAGCCTGAAATGTGGCAAAAGGTTGAAAAGTTCAAGGGGGCCGAATACTTTCGCAAGGCACTGTATATATATATATATATATATATATAAAGGTAGCAGGCTGCTTCAATCCACTTTTTTCAATGCTAAATCTACAAAGTAGAACAAAATAAAATAAATAAATTTATGTATATATTTTTTTAACATGCATTATATAGTATATTCAGTTCATATCTGCACTGCCCATGTACATACCTTGCACTTTACTACGCTGCACTTCTGGTTAGATGCTAAACTGCATTTCATTGTTCAAGTACTTCTTACTGTGTTCAATGACAATAAAGTTGAATCTAATCTAATCTAATCTAATCTAATCTAAATCCATGTAGTCAGAAAATCATGACTAGGTAGACTGAGAAAACACAAATTATCAGGACATGTTAAAACTAAGACAACCATGGCACATTTTTTGCTTTTTTGACTCGCCATCATTACATGTTTACTTCTATTATTTGTGCTTTATTACTTCTCAGGATCACACTGACCGAGCCATTGCAGTGGGAGCAACACTGGCTGCATGAGATGGGCCATAACCTGGGCATGAACCACGATGACTCCAGTAGCTGTTTTTGCTCTGGGGAAAGCTGCATCATGTCAGCAGCTCTCAGGTAAGAAAAGCTGTCTCTGAAGCACCCATCAAGTCGATGACTGAGAGTCTTTCTGTTCGCAAAAGAATGCGTGCTACAACAAGTGTAAAGGATGGCTGAACTGATTCAGGTTCATAGGTATCAGAGTCCTCATATTCTGGCTATGGATATATTCAGGACTTTGGGAAACAGGACACAAACATGGCACCCACTCTCTTGTCACATGAGTCAAAAAAGTTTTTTGGCTTTCAGGTTTGTTTCTGAATTGTTTGACCCACTAAGCATTAGCGTTTCCATGATCAGCTCAAAGGCAATAATAATGTACCACAAATTAAACTTGTGATAGTAATAGCAAAAATCATAGAGTTATCGGTCTGAAACCATGTGTGTTTCACACTTGGTTTCACTTTTTTCCTCATTTTAAAATGACTTACTCACACAGTATAAGTATATGTGCAGAAAGTTGAAGTCTCTTAAAACTTTGAGTTAAAAAATCTACATTTCTGATTTAACAGTGGCAGAAATAAAAAAAAACCAAAATGTAGATTTTCACTAAAAATTTTAAGAGACTTCAACTTTCTGCATGTACACTTTTTAGAGTGTAGGAATAAGAGCAAGTGAGGTTTTGGATTAAAATCCTGGCATTTCACATACATCCACCAAAGGACCCCTTGTGCTTAACTGAGAAACACCAGCAGCATTGATAAAATGGCATTACTTTATGGAGTTAGAACAGCTGCTTTTAGTATCACAAAATGTTCCATTTGGTCCAACAACAAAATTCTGAAGCAAGTCTGAGCAATGTTGTGTATATGGAGAACCAACAGGAGGTCATCTGGTGCAATCATTGATCTCACATGGTTATTAAACTGAAGAATGTTTAAGAGCATCTTTGTGGGTGTACAAAGTTAGATTTTCTCAGATGCTTTGGCACGGTCAAATACAAAATAATTGCCTAAGTCAAAAATTGTTTTTCTAACTGTAGTTCACAGAACTGAAGCAGAAAAATGTGTTTGTTCTTCTTCAGCTGGAAAACTCCTCAAACTTTCAGCAGCTGCAGCACCAACAACTATGAACACTACCAAACAACCCACAGCCCCACCTGTCTGCTGGACAAACCAAACTACAAGAACATCGTGGCTCCTGCAGTCTGTGGAAACGGCTTCAGGGAGGAAGGAGAGCAGTGTGACTGTGGCTCTGTGATGGTAAATAAGCACATCAAACTGTTAAACTTTTCCTGGTGTAACAAGCTTTGGATGATCTGGTGAAGGAGAGCTTTTCTTCTCACAAATATCTACTTGTTGCCTCTGCCAAGGAGGTTCTGTGTTTAGCAGCATTTGTGTGTCTTTCTGCTGTAAACTCGACAGCTCCAAAAGTTTGGAATGAATTCTGATAAAGCTTGGAAGGGGTGTGGAGCGGGTCGTGTTAACAATCCCTTAAAATTTGGCTTATATTCACCAAGGTCTTCAAGGTTATCCTAACCCTCTGGAATCTTAGTTTTACCTTTATCTTCCACCTTGAAGACAGTTTACCTTGCCTTGTTTGGTGTCATTTTTTCAGCACAACCTCATATGTGTGACTGTACAGCTACTTTTTTCATTTTGACATTCTGTATTACGACATTGCACCTAAAATCACACAACAAACATAAAATCCAAGTAGAAAAAACTGAGATATTTTACTATTTAACCACAAACATGTTTAATAAACTATTTTTACAATTTTCACCTGTATTCAACAACCAAAGTAAACACAGCTCAGAGAGGGAGCTGCCTTGGTGGAGTTTGCGTTCTCAGAGTGCTTCTTGTTGCTGCTTATAGACACTATTCAGATTGGACAATGTAGCATGTAGGGAATTATTTATATTTATTTCCTGTTTCTGAACTGTGTCTGCAGACGATAAACCATGAAACCTAACAATAAACATTTCTGAGGGGAGCAGAGCAAACTGATATTTAATACTACATAACAGCAGTAAGGCCTGACAGCAGCTGGATGAGTTCTAATATATGTTGTCCGTGTAGGAGTGCACCAATCTCTGCTGCAATGCCACCACCTGCACCCTGAAGGAGGGCTCACAGTGTGCTGAAGGCGAGTGCTGTGAGAACTGTAAGGTGAGTCAGTAAGAAGAAAAAAATATCTATGTAACCGATGCTCTCTTATTCTTTCCTGAAACCCTCTTTTTCTGGTTGTTGTGATCCAAATGTTTGCTCAGCTACTGCCCTCTAGTGGTTGTCTGCTGCAAATGTTTGAACCAACACCATCATATTGCATTTTGAAAGTGCTCTGTACCTACATCTTCTTTTTTTAAAAGAGCTCATGCACTCAGGAGCTTTCACATAGTGTTATGCTTTTTAAACATAAAACACTTTAAGAAAAGCAAAGTTTCAGTGAACTTCCACATTAATGGAAGATGCTCCACGCAGATCTCACCTACCACAAGAGAGTGCCGCAGGAAGCAGAATGACTGTGATCTGGCAGAGTACTGTGATGGGGAGAGCACCACCTGTCCAGAAGATGTGTTTGCTGTGAACGGGCTCTCGTGTGATGGAGGCCTGGGGTACTGCTACAATGGCCAGTGTCCACAGAGACTTAAGCAGTGTGTCAGGATGTATGGATCAGGTGAGTGTCTTGCTAACACGCATATGTATGTATATGAAAGTCATGGAGGGCAAGGTTTTCATGCAATCTCCTGCTGCTATCAGGTGCTAAAGAGGCCGGTCAATCCTGCTATAACCACAACACCAGAGGAGCCTACTACGGCTTCTGTAGACGTCCCTCAAAGAACCAGTACATGCCCTGCCAGCAAGAGTGAGTCCCAGCAGACCATACAATATAGCAATTACTCTATGATCAACCCTTATTTTGATTACTGGTTCTTCAATCTAAACATGATCACAAAAAACAGTGTCTTTCTTTTGCAGAGATGTTCTTTGTGGAAAACTCTTCTGCAACAGCAATAATGACAACCCAAACTACGGCCAGATATTCAGGGTTGACAATTGCAAGACAATTTTCTTTCATGACTATACCCAAGACTACAGCCTGGTGGAAACAGGGACGAAATGTGGAGATGGAAAGGTAGCAGGCTGCTTCAATCCACTTCTTTCAACACTAAATCTACAAAGTAGAACAAAATCAAATAAATAAATGTGTCTGACTTGTTTTTTCCAAGGTGTGCAGCCAGAATCAGTGTGTTGATCTGCAAACTGCCTACAGCAACACAAACTGCTCAGCAAAATGCCCAGGCCATGCTGTGAGTACACTGACACCAAAAACTGACTGAGGTGGGGCTGATTTTTAACAGTTTTATATTGGACTGTACACTCTGTACACATTTTTTTTCCCCCAGTTATGAACATACATTTTGATAATGTTAAATTGGCCGTTTTAACATGGCAGTCTGTAGGGATAGATTTACTTTTGGTAGCCAGCCTTAAGTAGCCAATTGAGGAACTGCAGCATTTTCACATTTGGCTTTGTTGTTCAGTCCCAGAAGTAGCCACTTGGTAGTAAAAGAGAGAAAATGCAGTATTTTGAAATTTTGTTAATACTGTGTTTTGAATCCAGGATTTAATGTTAAGTACCTGTTATGGCTACTCTTGCATCCAATAAGTTCCATAGAGGAGAACGATTACCATGATTGTCAGAGTAGTCTCCAAGGAGGAGGTTCTCGACGCCCAAAAATGAAAGGCACTCGCGGAGAAGTTTCTGCTTCCAAACAATCGACTTTTACTTATAGAAATAACAGTAATTTTCTCCAAGTTGACTTCTTACAAAATCCAAATATAGACGTTAACTTTTTGTGGTAGAAAATCTGTATCACTCCTCACTTCTTCATTCAAAAAACAATCAGCCCCGCCCCAGCAGCTGTCTTTTCTTCATGATCACAGCAGGAGGCTGACTTAACGAGCAGGAGGAGGTTCCAGACAAAGCATAAGAGTAAATGATACATCTACCATCTGTAATCATTCGCATCATATGGGATCACTAACACTTATCATTTGGCAAAATACTTAATCTATCAAATACTTAATCAAAAACTTAATAGGCTCCAACATTGTTAGCCCCTAATTGTTAGCCTTACAGTTACAGAAATAACGCACAAGAGGAGCCCAACCAATAAGAACAGTACATAAATCTGATTACAGTTTTCAATATTATTGTTTATTAGGAAGGTAGAAAGTCTCTTCATTCACATTTCCGCTTCCATTATAAGACAAAGTTTATCTATTGGTTGCTGAATCACATTGGTTTTGGTTTTCCACAATAACAACCAGATCTCCAAGACTGAAGTTCCTCTTTTTTTCCTCACTTGTGCCTTTCTTGCAAAAGTGGAAGATACTCCTTTATCCATCGTCTCCAGAAAAGATCTGCTAGATACTGTGCTTGTCTCCATCTTCTTCTTGGATATTAATCTTTTTTCCTCAAAGACTCCTGGTGGTATCTTTGCTTTTGCCTTCAGCTGGAGTAAATGATTTGGTGTCAGTGCATCCAAATCATCAGGGTCGTTTGACATTGAAGTTATTGGCCTGTCATTCAGGATGGCTTCTACTTCGCACAGTGCTGTTGATAGGGTTTCATCGTCTAGTTTTTGTTCCTTTAGAACGGATGTGAGTGGGTTTTTTTTACCAGACGTATTAGTCTTTCCCAAGCCCCACCATGGTGAGCCCCAAAAGGAGGGTTAAAAATCCATTTTATTCCCTCTATTAGTAAGGTATTTTGAATCTTCTGATGATTCAGTTCTTTTAGCACTTCTTGTAGTTCCTTTTGTTCTCCCACAAAGTTTGTCCCACAGTCTGTTCTGATACTCATCACTGATCCTCTTCTGCAAATGAATCTGCGTATAGCGTTGATGCATGAGTCTGTAGTCAAAAAATTTGCCATCTCCAGGTGGATAGCTCGACTCACCAAACAGGTGACTATGGCTGGCTGGTGAGGAAAAGGTCATGGATTTCTGTGACTCTGTTGAATATAAATGTGTGAAATCCTTTAGCTTATTTGTGAATATATTTCAACACAGAGGTACTATCTGTCCAGAAAGTTGAATCTCCAAGTTGCATGTGGAGCTTCCTGTTTAGCATTCAATCCACTTTTAATTCAATTCAATTCAATTCAATTTTATTTATATAGCGCCAAATCACAACAAACAGTCGCCTCAAGGCGCTTTGTATTGTGGGTACAATAACACAGAGAAAACCCAACAGTCAAAACGACCCCCTATGAGCAAGCACTTGGCGACGGTGGGAAGGAAAAACTCCCTTTTAACAGGAAGAAACCTCCAGCAGAACCAGGCTCAGGGAGGGGCAGTCATCTGCTGCGACCAGTTGGGGCTGAGTGGAGAGAGACAGGACAAAAGACATGCTGTGGAAGAGAGCCAGAGATTAATAATAATGATTAAGTACAGAGTGAAGTATAAACAAGTAAATAAAGGTGAATGAGAAGAAACAGTGCATTATGGGACCCCCCTCAGCAGCCTAGGCCTATAGCAGCATAACTAAGGGGTGGTTCAGGGTTGTCTGATCCAGCCCTAACTATAAGCTTGATCATAAAGGAAAGTTTTAAGCCTAATTTTGAAAATAGAGAGGGTGTCTGTCTCCCGAATCCAAGCTGGGAGCTGGTTCCACAGATGAGGGGCCTGAAAGCTGAAGGCTCTGCCTCCCATTCTACTTTTAAGTATCCTAGGAACCACAAGTAAGCCAGCAGTCTGAGAACGAAGTGCTCTATTGGGGTGATACGGTACTATCACCCCAATAGAGCAGCAACATTGATTTTACAGTCAATGTTGCTGCTGTAAGTCCCAGTCGGGGTATGGTCATCTGCTTCAGTTGTGCAACTCTGGCTTTTCCAAATATGAAGCAGATATGGATCTGACCTTGATGGTTTGATAACCTGAGTGAGGCCTGACTCACTTGCATCACAGAAGTGATGGAGTTCAGCTGTATCCACTGGATCAAAGTTCTCAGGTTTTATGCACCTTGCGACATGAAAGTCATTAAGCAGATTTAACTCCTTGATCCATCTTTGCCAAGGCCTTGCAAATTCCTGTGGAATGACATGATCCCAACCGTACTTGGATTTGCAGAGCTCTTGGAGCAACTGTTTGGCTTTCAGGATGAAAGGAGAGCGAAAACCTAATGGTTCAAACACAGAACTCACCGTGGAGAGTATACCTCTCCAGGTAGCAGGCGTGCTCGAATGATTACTTTAAAGCTGAGGGTATCTCTGAGAGTGTCCCAGTCGAGTCCAAGTGCAGACTCGACTGTTATTTGCTCTTTCAGCTTTTGCTTATCCAGGTCCAGTTCTTTAAATGCACCTACTCTGTGATATTCAGGAACACTTGCCAGCACTTCATGGCTGTTGCTGACCCATTTCGTCAGTTTTGGTGAGATCAGTGACAGGCAGTCGTCCACATAAAAGTTACTCTTGATGGTTTTGATAACCTCATCAGGGTAACATTTCTGGTTATCTTTAGCAGTTTGGCGCAGAGCAAAATTAGCAATGCTTAGGGATGATACAGTGCCAAAGAGGTGAACTTTTATCCAGTAAACCTCAAGTGGTTCGCTAATATCACCCGCTGGCCACCACAGAAACCTCATGAAGTCCCTGTCCTTTTCATCAACATACACTTGATAAAACATTGCCTCAATGTCTGCCATAACTGCGATCGGTTCTGGCGAAACCTTAACAATACGTGATAAGGGTGTTTGTTAAATCAGGACCTTGGAGGAGCTTTTTGTTCAGAGATGTTCCTTGGAATGAGGACGCACAGTCAAATACCACCCTCAATTTGTGCTTTCATTTATGGTAAACACCATGATGTGGAATATACCAGACACGGCTGTCCTCCCTACAAAGCTGCTGATAAGAAATCTTTTCTGCATAACCCCTTTTGACAATATCCTCCATGAAGGCCGTGTATTCTTCTGCATACAATTTATCCTTCCTAAATTTTTTCATAAGATGCCGTGTGCGTTCCTTAACCATTTTATAGTTATCAGGTATGCCTTTGTCTTTACACCGGAAAGGAAGTGGTAGATGATAGTGTCCATTTTTAACATATGATGAGCCAGAAGCAATTTCCATGAAACACTTATCCTCAACTGACATCTCTTTTTTCTTCATACTTGTTCTCAGAGAAATCTTGACTGTATTGTCTGATGAGTAGATCCTTCAACTCAGTAACTGAGATTATGTTACTTGACACTGCGATAGGCCCAGTGTATTCAGCAGCACTGTGAACACTGGTAAAGTGTAAAGTAAAATTTTCCCAAACTGCATATTGTTTTAGGTTTATTGTAATATAAAAATGTGATTTGGGCTCAGATTTAAAAAAAAAAAAAAAAAAGTTACTTATGTGAATAAAAAAGATCTGGTTCAATACAATAATTCAGTTCAATTCAGTTTAATTTATAGATGCTTTATATTGTAAAGTAAAAGTTGTATGTAAATTACAGAGAAAACCTAGAAGTCAAAACAACCACCTATGAGCAAGCACTTGACAACAGCGGGAAGGAAAAACTTCCATTTAACAGTAAGAAACCTCCAGCAGAACCAGCCTCAGGGAGGGGCAGCCATCTGCCACGACCGGTTTGGGGGTGAGGGAAGGGAGACAGGACAAAATACATGCTGTGGAAAAGAGCCAGAGATTAAATGCAGAGCAGTGTATAAAGAGAGTGAAAAGAGGTGAATGAAATAAAAATACTCCCCCCAGCAGCCTAAGTCTATTGCAGCATAACTAAGGGAGGTTTCAGGCTCACCTGATCCAGCCCTAATAATAAGCTTGATTAAACAGGAAATTTTTAAGCCTAATCTTATAAATAGAGAGGGTGTCTGTCTCCCAAATCCAAACTGGGAGCTGGTACCTGTCAGTAAATAAATAAATAAATAATAAAGTCCAAGTAATTCAAGTTTCAGTAAATCTAGGTAATTACATCGCAGCACTTTAGTGTACTGGGGCTGTTTTATATTTATTACTCAAATTCTAAAGTTGGGTTGATGTTTTTTGTCTCTTTTATTTTTAAAAATAAAACAAGGCATGTTAACTGTAGTGTAAAAAAAAGTTGCATTTCTGACATTATCTAATAATGGCAATTACAATATTCTTTGTGTTTTTCAGGTGTGTAACCACAAAAGCGAGTGTCAGTGCGAGCCTGGATGGACGCTTCCTTCCTGCGACACAATGGACAAAGCTTTTAGTGATACTGGTAAGAGTCATCTACATTAATCTGCAGATTAAATTCAGTTTACTTTGCACTGCTGCATCCCTAATTTTTCTCTCTCTGCAGGGAAAACTGTAGCCATCGCAGGCGCATTTGCACTGTTGCTTCTAGGTATCATTGCTGCCATCGTAGGAATCATGTGGAAGAAGCGGCAAAGTCCCACGCTGCCAACGTGAGTAATCGTGACTCTGCTGGAGGCCTTTGTATGGCTCTGTTTCTGTGACCTCACCTTAACGAGGGTCGTCACCTGTGGATTAAATCTCTCTTTACAGTGCAGCAACACAGAGGAAGCAGAGGGCCGTGGAGAACCCTGCTTACCAACTCAACAAACAGCCTGCACCCAGTTACCTTGGACCAGTCCAACAGGTAATGTTCTGAGTAGAGCTGGAAAACGTTATAAAAACTGTTTCAACACATTTCCTAACGATACCTGAAATTTTAGGCTGATAGGCTGAAACCTGAAGGACCTCCACCTCAACCACCACCAACAGGGAACAAACCAAAACCAGGCATTCAGATCTACAGAGTTGCACCACCTCCACCAGCCATTCAGAACTATGGAGTTTCACCACACCCACCAGTCATTCAGAACTACAGAGCTGCACCACACCCACCAGTCATTCAGAACTACAGAGCTGCACCACCTCCACCAGCCATTCAGAACTATGGAGTTGCACCACCCCCACCAGCCATTCAGAACTACAGAGTTGCACCACCCTTGCCAGGGAACAAACCCAAAATATCCATTCCAAACTACGCAGCTGCACGGCAGGTAACATAGCTCATAGGCCTTTAATCTTTATAGTAATTAATTCAAAATACTTTTAGTTTGTAGATTTATTGCTAAGTAGCATTGTTACAACAAAGAAATCATCAACCAAACACAAATTTACTTACCTTTTGTGCTAAGTTTACACTACATTTTGAAAAAGTAAAGGTTTCTTGTTTAGTGTTTGAAAATACACTTTGACAAATGAAAAACAACTAATTGCATGTACCTTTTCTAACTTCCAATCAAATCAAAGTTTCCTCCTGAGAGAAATACAAACATATTATCCTCTAACATGCAGTTGAAAGACACTTGTTTCCAGGTGATGTTGGTGACATTTCCTTAGGGTCTCCATGTTCTTTTTGGCTGAAGATTCAATCCCAATTAAATTCCAAATATCCAAAAACTCACTGGGATGAGCAGGTTCCGGTGCAGGATGTTTATTAGACACATTAGTTACACAGAACACAGTCAAAAACCAAAACACAGACAGTAACATAGTTGAGACTGAGATTCACACACAGACAGAGAGGAAGACGAAAGAAGAGAAGAGAAGAGAAGAGAAGAGAAGAGAGAAGAGAAGAGAAGAGAAGAGAAGAGAAGAGAAGAGAAGAGAAAGAGAAGAGAAGAGAAGAGAAGAGGGAAACACAGAGACAGAGAAAGATGCAGAAACAGGAAAGGAAAAAAGAGGAGAGGAAAAGAAGAGCACACAGAGAGAAGTGAGGTGAGACAAAGAGTGGCAAACATTTTATATCCTAAACATGATAACCACCCACTTTCCTCTGACCCCTCCTTATTTACATAAAGTCTCAGTCCATGAAACTTAAATCCTTAAGTCATCAGTTGGTCTTTTGGTTAAACTCCGCCCACTCCTAAATCACATGTTCAAGGCACACATATCACAGGGGTACCTTTTGGTTTATGACAGTTCAGACAGGTATCACAAATGATGAACATTTCTACTCAAACATCTGCTAGGGTAACATCATTAGTACCGCTCCACTCAGCCAAGTCGTGGGTCGGGTCTCCTACGAAACTCCAATTTAGGGGCCCACCTGTCGGATACACTGCTGGAAATACAACATCAGATTACAAGTATTTAAGGTGAACAGTGTGCATCCCGGCAACTCTCCCAAAGCTTCAAACACACCCTGGATATTAATGAGTCTTACCCTCACCCCAGTGACCCAGAGAACATAAAGCACTCTATATATGTGTGTGTGTGTGGGGGGGCTTTCTCTTACTTTGCACAAGCCATAAAAGTGGTGCCTGGTACCTAAAACATGAGAATAATGACTCCATGCACCAGTGTGAAGGCCATGCAGAATATAAGAATAATACCAGCATAGGTGATAAAAGTAAAAATAGTGAAAGTACAAATAACACAGGTGAACAATGAAAGTAGGTATATTCCCATATTTGTGAAGAAAAATGAAAGTAACAAGGGCTCATCAAAGGCCTCTGGGAACAGGGCCAGTATTAGCCATGGGGAAGGTAGAGTAAAGTACTGGGATAACAAATGAGTCCCACCTGACAGTGGAAGGATGGCCCTCACAGCACATAGTGTGGTATGGGCTGTGGGCGGGGGAAAGTCCCACTCAGTGTAAGACGCAACATATTGAATGGGCCTCTGAACGTGGCAAAAAAGGTATAGATGATACATGAAGATGGTTAAAAATATCCCTACACATAGAGCGCCAAGGCCACTGAACCTAATGTTGAGTATGAACATGAATCATATGTTTTTTAATTTTATTTTTATTTGTATTTTATTTTTGTTGTTTTTAATTTTAATTTTTTTTATTTTTAAGGAAATTAATTAATTTTTTAAAATATTTTATATTTTAATTCATTATTTAATTTCTTTTTTTAATTCTTTTTTTTTTGTATTTTTTAGTTGTCAGACCTCAGCTCAAACAGCTTTAGGAGATTTTGAACAGACTTGTTAGACAAACGCTCTTCACCACCATCATCAAAAAGCTAAATGAGGGAATAACTTTCAAATGAATGGCGTTCTGTCCTGCTTTAAAGATAAACACTAGTGAGCTAAAAGGAAACCAAATTTCCAGTGTAGTATGGGTCTAGTTTCTAGACAAAGACTTAAAAGGAGTATCTTTGGAGGATAGCCAGACTTTGACCTTAGAGTAGCGAAGCCGTCAAGTGCCGGTTCGTCTCCACAGTTTGCAGAAGGGCTGCCCTGGTCAGCTCCTAAGCCCAACAACTCTGTTGAAGATGGTGTTGAACAGATGGGCAGCCAAGTCTGTTTTGAGCTCCAGGAAGGAGGGAGGCTGATAACTGCTGTTTAAAAAGGGCAAACTTGTTGCAGAAAAGATGAGTGAGTTGTGTATATATCCAATCCAGGATAACTGAGGACCAGGACGTGGGATTGCTGGAAGCAACACAATGGAGAGCAGTCTCAGGTTCTTGATTCAGCCTCTCTGTCTGACCATTAGTCTGTGGGTGGAAACTGGAGCTCAAATTGACCTCCTAGGTCCAAACAGGTTTTCCATATTTGAGATGAACTTTAGGTCCTCTGGCACAATCTCAAGGAGTCTGAGAAAGGAGTCTGAAAAACAAGGGTACCATTGCCTGGGTCTGGTTCAGCTTGAAGGGCCTGCTGGATGATATTTTCAATTTTCCCAGTTAGAGCAGCTACTCAGCAAGTGAAAGAGAGGTTCAGGTTCTGGATCTCTTTTGGAGGAGAACTGGTGAAATAAGGCACAGGGTGTGACATTTCTGGAAGCTGAGCAACAGGAGACAGTGCAGTTAAAGTGACCACAAAACAAAGACCAGCGTGTCTGCAGTGACTTCAATCATTCTGTAAATTCATTTCCAACTCAGTTTTATTTATATAGCACCAAATCACAGCAGTCACCTCAAGGTGCATTATGTTGTAAGATAAAGACCCTACTGTAATTACAGAGAAAACCCAAGAGTCAAAATGACCCCCTATGAGCAAGCACTTGGTAACAGTGGGAAGGAAAAACTCCCTTTTAACAGTAAGAAACCTCCGTTTTAAGCTGTTTTTATTTGTTTGTTTAATTTAGCTTGAAGGAAAAGCAGGGCAGGACTGATTCACTGAGGAGAGGAGGGTACTCTGGGCAGCAGTCAGAAAGTTGGTCAACTAGGTGAGAGGAAGATCAGTAGGACTGAGCTGGGCGAATGGCGTACTTGGTGAGAGTATATAACAGACAGAGAGTGATTCTGGCTTACTTGGGAAGGCAGATGAGTCCTTAGTTCGTTTTTCTTTGTCTACGCTGCTTTCCTGGGGTGACAATGGAGGGTATTCATGCTATATGATTGTCTTTACTAAAGCTACATTTATTTCCCTGAGAAATTTGTCTGGAAAAAAGCATAATTGATTAAAATACACAGTATAGGATGTTTGGTTTCAGCTAAGAACAGTTCATTCTAGGGATGTAATAATAAGACGCCAGGACTCTGTCGGGTGGCGATGGTCAGCCTGATGGAGACCAAACAAACAATTAAGGGAGACTCCGAGGTCATTCAGAAGATCCAGCTGTTGTTTTGCACATTTCATGCTTGGTATATGATGTAAACAAAACTGATCAGCTGACTATGAAAGCTGTAGGGGTACAGTTACAACATTAAGATTAGCTTTCACAGAGATCCTCTTGTGGCTCTTCACATCAATGCTGTGCCGGCTGACCACTCCAGGTCAGGCCGAGGAAATCTGACCTCAGAATTGAGGTTAAAAAAGGGGGACTGAAGAGATATAATCATCCTATATGTGTAGATTTATTCCCTGAGACAATATGTCTAAGAATATAACATAAACATAAGTGATTAACTCATATGAGAAGATCAGAGTGTTCTCTTTCAGGTCATTTCTGTCTCTACAGATCCCAGAGAAAAGACTAAACAAACGATAAAATGGAGACTGCGAGGTCATCAGACACCCAGCTGTTGTTTTGCACGATTATTGCTTTGTATATGATGTAACCAAGACAGATAAGCTGTGACTATAGGGACCCCTAAGCTGAATGAGAGGGCACCAGTACTACATGTCATCTCGCTGTTATACCATAAAATGGTGAGGTGGCACCCCAAGAACACAAAGGCATAAAAGTGAGGTCCACTAGTCTATCCATGCAACCTGGGACCTATTCCAGGAAGCAGGATCAACAAACTCTGAGTTTGAAAACATACTCTGAGTTGATCAACTCTGAGATCAGCAACTCTGAATTTCCCGTTCCTGAACAGTTAGTTCAATCAACTCTGAGTATGTTCATCCTGAGTTAGCGCGTGCGTGAGTAAGGAAAGAAAGCCATCATCAATGGAGCTCTGAGACCAGGATTTACCATGGCAACGGGTAAATAAAGAGCGGAGCCTCCATTTTAATCCGATGGATGGAGGATCGCACGTGTCAGTGTGGAGCATGGCGAGTCACTTTAATCAGCCTGACCCACTCTGTCAGCATCATAGACAGAATAAAAGTGTTATAAAATATATAATTTCTTTTATGATATCTGCGGTCATCATTTACGCAACTTGAATCTCCATCAGTTGGAGCTGAATCCTAAATTCACATTTGATTTATAAAATCTAATTATTGAGCTGCAGCCTGATGGACAGACTGCAGGAGAGACAGAAAGTGAAGTTTAAATAAACACACACACACACACACACACACACACACACACACACACAGTATGAGTGAAAGTGAAAAAAATAATTTCATATACCAGTAACCAGTAGTATAGTTATCGATCAGTAGTCCCATTCCAGCTTTTGATCAGCACCATGGACAGCTCTTGCAGCCAGTGACTGGGGGAATGGGACACATTGATCTAAGTCAGGGTTTGGCAACCCGCGGCTCTTTCATCCTTATGTTGCGGCTCTGTGTGACTTGTTCCAAGACACGGAGCCGCATGCGGGTCTGTGCGGATTGGGGAAATAAATTATAAGCAGTGTTCTAGTTAGCGGTTGTTCGCCGGGCGCTCCGTCTTGCTGAGACGCTCTTGCGCCGGGCTGAGGATTACACCTCTTCACTGTCACTTCATTTAGCAGACAGGAGCGCACTCCGCCCCGGCTAGGTCGCCGCTATTGTCGTCGCTTTATGTATCATTTACTGCAATTTGTGATCTACCACAGAGCACGTGCAGTTTCATTCACAATGTGCACGCGTGATCTCCCTATGGATGGACCCGCGCTTGATTTGGAAAAACAACCCTTTAACAGAGCTGATCGCTGACAAGTTTTTCCACGCCCACACTGCTCTGCACGGCATTCCTGGGCCGCATGTACATTCACAATCAGAGACTGATGCACTGGGCCTTGATATCCCAAGAACACAACCTGGACATCCGACATAAAAAAGGCACCGACAAGTGTAATGTGAAAATACTGATTTTGGTGTTCTGTGGGGTTTTTGTCGGTTTTTTTTGTTTGTTTGTTTGTTTGTTTCTGGGGGTTTTCTGTGATGTTTTCTGACTTTTGGCCTTTTTTTGATAGAGGGCTGCTCTTCTCTCTCGCTCTCTCTTTCAGTTTTTCTTTTTTAATAAATTTGCAAAAGTTTCTGCATTTCTGTTTTTTTCTGCCAAGATGGGGTGCTGAGTGTACATTAATGAGAAATAAAATGAACTTTTTTGATTTTAGCAAATGGCTTGCAATGAAACAAAGTTTAAAGGGGTCTGAATACTTTCCGTACCCACTACATTAGATCACTACTCTGCAGCATTA
>JAMQGT020014778.1:0-30253 GCA_024447675.2 Pterophyllum scalare | reverse complement strand
GTGTGGCCTCGTTCATTTTCCTATCTACCACTCTACTCCACGAAAAGTGCATAAAAAATACAAAAACCTAAATAACCAATGAGGTACAATAATCACATAGCAGACATATTATCTGTACATGCTGAATAGTGATAATACAAAGAAAAAAGAACTGAGGTTAAGTAGGTTATTCAATTATTCAAATGCAGAAAAAAAATATCTCCAAGCCCTATTTCATTGTAGCTGGTCTACAGTCAGGTTACTGTGAGTTAGTGTCAGTCAGTGCCACTCAGTTTCATCTACTATTTATGTGATGAAGGTTCTTGAATACAGCTGTAACAGTGAATACAGGTACATAAGGATCTACTAAACTGCCCTTAGTCTGCATTTGATGTTTATAAAGGTCTACAAGCTGCATATTTAGGACAAAAAATATATTTTCTGAGAACAACAAAAAAACAAACAAAAAAACACATGCAATCTATATATGTGCATAGACTCTTTGAAAGCTATTGTATTGTTCTAAGCTATTCCAAAGTGAAATGTAATGTTTAGTCATGCTTAAGCTCTGATTTATGCTAGCTGAACTTCCCCAGAACCAGAGTTCAGACAACTTAACCACAACACTGTCAAAACCATCACATTAGCAAGTGGAGGAACACACCCTGCTTAGTAAATCACATTCTCTGTGGCTGCTGATGTGCGGGAAAAAACTGACAGCCAACTTCATCTTGAAGGTCCACAAGTTCTTTGAAGGGCCAACTGTAAAACATCGTGTTGGGGCTTGGTGGTTGGGGGTTTTGGCAAATGACGATGACAGAAAGGCAAACAAACAAGTTTGGAGGGTTCCTCTAAATGATCTGTGATGACTGTGTGATGGGCATGATGGGAGAGCAAAGAGGAGGGAGGGAGAATTAAGTAAAGGAGGAAAGGAAGACATGGGAGGAAAGACAGATTGTTGACAGAGGGATGCTGGCAAGTGGGACTGAGAAGTGTAAATTAGAGATATGAAGAGACAGAAGGGGTGAGAGAGGACATAGATTAAATCGTAAATAGGCGGATGGGAGGTGTCAGGACTAGGGCCAACAGTGGGACTATTTTTGGACACCATCTGACAGCTCATATTTAACCGTCCCTATCTACGATTATAGATTTATAACCTCATGGATGGCAATCCTGAGCAGCAATAAACACACTTTACACATCAGGCGACCTACCATACAAACATCAGGCGACCTACCATACAAACTTATTAAGTTTTAAACAAGTCATTTTACAAACAAATAGCATTCCCACAAATTCTAACTTATTGTCACTATTTAACAGAATTCCCTCTAAAATCATACAGAACCCTTCATAAAATAGCTTCTTAACTTACTAAAAGCATAACTTTGTCTATTGTTACTTCTCCTACACCTTTATCAGAAGACTTCATTCCATACTTCACCCACCTTCAAGATGGTGCTAAAGCAAATTGTGGGTCAACAATAAGATGGAAAACATCAATAACTGCAATTACAGCAGTCACATTAATAATAAACAACAATGCATGACTGAACTGATATATCATTCTAAATATTGAGTATAATGTTTGTTCCTGCAATGTTTATTGCCCAATTCCTCCATTCTTTTCACAAACAGCACTAAAATTCAATCAAAGTGAACTGATCAAATCATTAGATTAAAGCTGATAGTCAAGAGTTTCTCCAGCTTTACTGCATCCAAGCCAAAACCTGCTTCTCTACTTTCTACTACTACCAAAAAACAAAATGATGATATTTATAATGAATGCATTTGTTTAGGATAAGACATGTACCACAACGATCATGTAATTACTGGATTTAGCTGGCTTTGTTAAATTTATATTCCTGGCCCAGTAATATCTATTTTAACTTGTCTTGCTGTCACATGGTGTGATAATTAACTTCATAGCACGCACAAGTGTAAACATAACTGAGGTTTGCTAAAGAAGATTATGGGCAGGAGAGTGGCATATTTTCATCATCAACAGGACTGAGTTCAATGCTACACTTACGTTGATGTTTGTCTACTCATTGGCCTAAAATGCTGAGTGACCCTGGTACAGGGTCATTTTTTTCTCAGCCCTGCTGTCCTCCTGGGTCAATGCTACACTGTCCTGCGGAGAGGCAAGTGCTTGCATGAATAAGTAAAGACCGTTGGGGGACCAAAGTCCGTTGGCTGACGTTTCCACCCCACTGAGTTTTAACACATTAGGAAGCCCCACTGCCAGTAATGAGCCAGAGACACAGGGATGGAGATGAGGGGTATAGGGGGGTGAGAAAGAGTGTGCTCACATCCTCGGAGCATAACTCCCTATGCACCCTAGGCTGTGTCACTCTCAACCTGTTACTGTTGTCTAAATGTTACTTGCACATCATGTGAGAAGGATGGCAGTCTTGATTGGTAATCTTTTACTTCAAATGCTTCATCATTACCGAAAAAGGAGAGAGAAAAATAATTTCTTCAGTTTCTTCAAACAAATCACCTTAATATCTACTATACCATACAGTTTCATTTAGGTATGGCTGCTAATTCCTACTAATAGGCACCACAAATAAGATAATACATGGATATGTTTAGATATAAAGACTTGTTGGAATATTTGTTATGCTCACATCTAATTAAGCCAGCTTTGGACTGTTGGAGCAAACTTTATGAGCAGTGAAGCTGTAATTAAAATAGAGGTTTCAGGTCGTTTCATTTCACTGGATGCTTTCAGAGGATTCATCGGGCTCTGACCAAGGGAGTTCATACTGTAGCCAAGGTTGTGTGTTGTTCTTTAGAGAAAGAATGTGTGTGTTTTCTCCTCATGTCAGCCCCAGTGCCCCTGTGCCCTGGCCTCTCTTTCCTCCCCCACTGTGTGCGAGTTTATTCACAGGAAATGCAGGGGAGCCTCATGGGTGGCTGGGCTGATGCAAAGTGACGTGGCGTCTCCAGCGAGCCAGGAACTTAGCATGTCAGGCAGGTCAGCACGGGGCAAGCAGACAGTCGATAAAATATTCAATACAGCACTCCCAGTTCATGGATCTAATACCTGAAAAAGCCCCCCTCCAAAATCTAGAGGAAAAAATCATCTTCTGTCCAACCTCCTCTCTTCACACTGGTTGGCTGGGTGGGTTTATCAAATTCAGGGTGAAAAAGCCTCCTGTCAATGAAGATCTAAGTGAGACTGGTAGCAGAGCTGGAGTGGATACATCTTTGCAGGATGTCTTATGGATTTCCAACCCCTCCCTTTCTGCATTCTAGGGAGGGGAGGCTAGCCTTATTGAAAGTGAAAGTTCAAAAGTGCGCTGTGACCTTTTCCAGCCTGGGCACTGGTAGAACAACATGGTAACTGAGTCTTTTTGTCTTTTACTTTTTCAGGAAAACAAAAAAAAATCTCTCTAGGTTTCCTCTTTTTCTTGCACTTTAGTTTGGCTTTTATTTTCTGTGCACTGCTTCTTCCCAAAGCCCTCAGGATGAGACGAAAACATACGGCACAGTTTGACAGTGCAGTGAGTGGAGTCTGGAAGGCTGGGCCCTGGAATGTCTTGTGTCACTTTAGTGCAATCAGCGCTAATCCCAATTAGTATCACTCAACTGCACCAAGGGCGCATCACATCGACTCAGCCTCTGCTTAGACAGTCGCCCTCCATGGACCGGGAGGATACAGTGAAACACCAGCTGCTATCGGCCTGTTTCGCTGATTAACCCAGACACTAAGATGTTGTTGCTGTGTCTTTTGACTCCCGAGCCACCACCTCCTCCTCCCTCTGTTGTCTTCGGGTAGCTTCCGTCTACTTACATTTTTAACAAGCATCTCCTCTGTCTCAATCTCTTTTATTGTGTCGTCTGAGTGTGTGGTATTTTATTACTTACACTGCATAGATTGGTTGAGTACACTGGATCAGTGTTACCCACTCAAACGGTTTTCCTTTCTCCCCCTGAATAATTAATGGAAATGGATGTTTAAGGACAAAGGCAGTGAAGACTCCATTAAGAGGCAAGATGTTGAGAGGTGCTGACTTCATCATTGAAGTTGTTAGCGCCAGTGGTAGTGATTCAATTCAGACAATATTCTGAGACAGACGTGGACCTAGGGATTACTGGATTCAGCGCAGAAGTACTCTACATTTCTGATGAACAGACAGCAAACAGCACTAAGACCTGGGGCTGCTCACTCTAAAACCTCATATTGTCTTAAAAGTTGTCATGCAGGCCAGAGATTTCTAGCATATATGCTTTCACTGGTCACCTGCATGGGTTTTGGGAAGACTAAAAACAGTATTTGGACTAACAAGTTAGTGTGGGCACGAGGGTTAGGGTGAGAACACAGCTTTTATGGAGCACAATTGGGAGCTAACCTAAGTGATAAAAATAGCTAGATTTGGCTGTAAGGGATTTTGTTTTTGCTTTTCCAAAGGCACGTCATAATACATCCCAGAGTTTCAGGGCCCCACAGCTTTCAGATACCTATAAATAAATGCTTTTCTGAGCTTTACTTTTCCCTCTCTTACTCACAGACACACACTGGAGCTGAATAAATAGCTTCTACTGATGAAAAACATTTCAACACTACCAACACCATGAAAGGGGACTGGATGGTGGTGGTAGAGCTTTTAAAAAAGGACTCAACTGCCTGTTTTCCCCAAGTACAATTTTCACTGCCATTATTTTCACAGAGAAAGAAGCCCTTTGCGCTCTCTAAGGGTTCAGTCTGTTTAGTTGCAGACAGAGATGTTCTTGAACACCACATGTTCCAGACTGGAAGGAGCAATGAAATTTAACCCCTAATTTCCACATATTTTTTTTTTTAGGCAAGATGACTGTGCTGAAAGCAGACTTCTTCAAAAGGCTGTCTCGCGTTTATGGTTTGAGACAAGCTAAGAGGGACTGGAACCATAGTCATGGGGAACTTATCAGGATGGGACACAATGAAATAGCGGGATGTAATGCATTCTACCCACAGTTATATAGAGCTTTTCTAGTCTTACTGACCACTCAGAGCGCTGTAACTACAAGTCATGTTTTAATCGTACTGTCATGCAGCACTTTATTATATACAGTTAAAACACTCTAACTCACACTCATGACCAAATTAGAATCACAAATATCCACCATGCATGTTTCTGGATGTGGAAGAAAGCTGGTGTACCATAATAGTGATGAAATTTAACAAATCCACATGAAGATCCTCTCTCAGAGATGATCACCTGCCCACTGTCCTTCAGACACTGAACCTGACTTTAATGCACTTGTTCAAACCCAAAACAGACCAAATTTCTCTCACCTAAAAAAGCTGAGAACTGTTGATGAGGTAACTGAACTACAAGCAAAATATCAATAGCACTTTGTATAAAGTTAGATAGAAGTATACTATATTATATTTATTAGATAAAGTTAGATGAAATTTTGCAAAAACATGGATATATTGTTCAAAATTGCTTTGGAAAATGTTGATTTAATAATGATCAAATGTTTGTGTTTTGCTAGTCACATTTTCATTGCCTTATTGTAACATCTACTCTTACAGCAGTTTATAAAGAGAATTTAAAATGAGCAGAATTTAGTTTATTGATGTGGCCCTCTACAGCAGTCCCAGTCACTCACACACACACACACACACACACACACACACACACACACACACACAACACACACACACAGCTCAAACAATAATAAAAAAAATGTAATTACACAAAAGGTACTCAGTCAGAATGGGTAATAAAAGCAATTGTAATTTATTGCTATCATTCTTGGGAGTTATAAGAGAAGAGGTTGGTGTTGCTGACTTCAGGAATGCTGTCATTTCAGAGTTGTAAACGGAGTTGGCCTTCACCAACAATGGGGCATATTTTGTGAGATGCTGGGAGTCAATAGCAGGCGTCCGCCATGACAAAGGGCCACTTCTCTAGCTCCGTGAGAAAGGCATGTTAGTTCAGCTCTTTGATACAGGACACTGTTTCTCTGACCACCATTCATTACCATGTATAACAGGCGACTCAATGGGCATTACGCATTAGGCATAACTTGGGACTCCTACACACAGGCTGTATTATGAAGGCCTGAGAGTCAGGCTTTTCTAAACACTCCTAGGTGTCTCATAAAAATGAGCTTCAAGTGCAACAAACAGCCTGGGACAAGGAAAAAAACCTTGTGTCCCGTGTTCTCCGGCTGGATTTTACTCTACTGTTGAGACACAAGCTGTCTCGAAGCCAGGGCTTTGGCAGAGCATCGGAAGAATAACATGGCAGAGGTATCCACATTTGTTTCCACTTATGTTACATGATCTTTAAGAGCCTAATTTGAACAAATCCCCTGGTTCGACCGCACACTGTACTTTCAGAGAGGACTCTTAACATATGTATGCTGGGTGTTAATGTCATGCTCAAAGTAAACAGCACAGATGGTCAGGGCTGGGTAGAGCACACCCTATTTCTGGCCTAAACTATGTCTAGTCTTTTATTAAGAAACCATATGAAATGAAACGAGAGCTACAAGGTCTTCTGTGACCCTGTCATTTCTGAGTTGCTGTAATACTTCTCCAGCTCAGTCTCACAACTTTTATCTTTTGTAATTAATACCATTATCCTCATCACTTTGTAGTAGAAATTCTTACAGAAGTTAAAATCTAATAGCTGCTGTAAAAGGTACTGTAAAAACCAGCAAATATTAAACTTAAAGTGGACCCACACACACACACACACACACACACACTATATATATATATATATACGATTACAGTGATGCATACATCAATAGCTCAGGCTTCAGATGCTCTAAAGGCTGTCAATACAGTTTTCTCTGCTCTTGTTTCTGTGAGATATTAATGAGAGCATAAATCCATTATATAGCCATCCATGACACATGGCTCTGGCTTTAAACACTGAAACCCCAGCCACTGGCTGGTTTGCAAAAGGCAGCCAATTAGATGATAGTTGGCTTAAAGGAAAGGTGGTTTCAGAGGGAGAAGGGCTAAAGCTGTGTTTCAGACAGAGCTTTGCTAGTAAAGTACAAGATTTAAAAAAATAAAGAAGCTGGAAATGATCAGAGCAGTTGCATTTTATAGGACAGAGTAAACTATGAGACCAAACCAAACGTTTGTACACCTAAATACATACATGTTGGAAACACAAAGAAAAATACATCTACACTATAAAACAGGAATAACAAATGTCTTTAGCAATGCTTCAGACAGCAGACTGTAGATCATTAAAAGCAGCATGTGATAGTTAGGACATGAGGACGATGAAAAAGTGCTTTTAAAAGCTGTGAGAGAAGTGAGTGCTAGTGCACTGCGTCACATTATTTATTTTTTTGTTGCTGAGACACAGAAGGACGAGAAATTAAGAGGACAAACTTAAACCCTTGCCTCTTACATCGAGGGCACACTGTGTTTCAAAACCTTGCTGGTTTTCCTTTTCTTACCCCCCCAAACCCACCTCCCTTCAGCTTACTTTGCTCTATCTCCCATTGCAATGTAGGTGTGCCTCTGGATCATGGCACTTCCTTCAGTACAGTGTGAGTGTACCACTGCTCTGGGGAATGCCAGCACCATGTCAAAAAAGAAGGGAGAGGGTGATAAAAAAAAAATAGAGAAAAGGTGCTGGTGAAATGTTAATGTCTTGTCCGGTTCAATATCCGTATCTTTGGTCAGGAAACGTCAGCTGCCCCTCCCTACCATGCTCTGATGCTAGAATATGTGATGCTGTGGGAGGCACCACATGTAGATGTAGATTCAGAGTCAACCTAGTCTCTTATTTTTCTCCAGTATGCATACCAGCACACCATCCCAAACACAGAAAACATAAACATTTCATGTTTGGTTAGTAGCCATGCATGAGGAATTCCCCCACCCTCTTAATGTGTCATGTTTATATTGCCTTCTTGTTGGAGTGCAATGTGCAGTGTGAACATCCTCACAGTTTTCTAACCTGACCCTCTGCTGTGTGTGTGCGTGTGTGTGTGCGTGCGTGTGTGTGTGTGTGTGTGTGTGTGTGTGTGTGTGTGTGTGGTAGTCCAGCTTCTCCATGATGGCACATCAATACGTGCCATTGCCAGAAGGTGCTTTGAGGAGATTTCAGGAGACAGGCAGTCTTGGAGAGGTGCACAGGTCCGTAGACGGTCCTTAACTCATCAGTAGGACTGGTATCTGCTCCTTTGTGCAAGGAGGAGCAGGAGGAGCACTGCCAGAGCCCCACAAAATGAGTCCATAAAAGGGTCTGGAGAAGCTGTGGAGAACTTTATGCTGTCTGGAAGATTGTTCAGCATAACCGGTTTGGTGCTGGGTCACTGATGGTCCGGAGAGGCATATCCATAGAGGGACGCACAGATAGCATCCAGCCAGACCTAAAATAGACTAGCCTGCATAATTTTCTCACTTTGATTCTTGGGGTGTCTTAAAATTCAGCCCTCTGTAGGTTGATAGTTTTCATTTCTATCAAACAATGTAGAATCCTTTATTCCTAACACATTATCCAGTCCATATCAGTATAGATATCGAGCATGATTTTTTTTCCCCCTTGAGATCTGATGTGTTTTCAAAGTGTTCTTTAAAATTTTTTGAGCAGCGCCTGTTTGTCTTAAAGACCTCATAGTACCATATTACCCAAATGGAACACTTTGCTCTCAGACTACTGGCTTACTTTTGGTTCCTAGGATACTTAAGAAAAAATAGAATGCGAGGCAGAGCCTTCAGCTTATAGGCCCGTCTTCTGTGGAACCAGCTCCCAGTTTGGATTTGGGAGACAGACACCAACTCTATTTTTAAGATTAGGCTTAAAACTTTCCTTTTTGATAAAAGTAGTAGTAGTAGTAGTATAGTTAGGGCTGGATCAGGTGACCCTGAACCCTCCCTTAGTTATGCTGCAATAGGCCTAGGCTGCTGGGGGCTTCCCTGATGCATTGAGGATTTCTTTTTCACTCACCTCTTTTCATTCTGTGCATTTACACACCATTCTGCATTTAATCATTAGTTATGATTAATCTCTGACTCTCTTCTACAGCATGTGTTTTGTCCTGTCTCCCTTCCCCTCACCTCCAACCAGACACGGCTGATGGCTGCCCCTCCCTGAGCCTGGTTCTGCTGGAGGTTTCTTCCTGTTAAAAGGGAGTTTTTCCTTCCCACTGTCACCAAATGCTTGCTCATAGGAGACAGTTTTGTTGGGTTTTTTAAAATCTGTATTATTGTTATTTAAAGCACCTTGATGCAACTGTTTGTTGTGACTTGGCATCATATAAGTAAAATTGAATACACATACACACACAGACACACACACACGTATATATATATATATATATATATATATATAGAGAGAGAGAGAGAGAGAGAGAGTGAGAGACATATACATAGCTTGTTTTCTTGAGAAAAACAAAAGACAAGGTTGGCTTCAAGTAGGGCAGACTGCAAGTCTACCTCTTAGGGACCTGATAGATTATTGTTTGTCTGCTCTGGGGTGGAGGTCACGTAAAGTTACATGAAGGAAGCCTGAGGATGGCTGGGAGAAGAACAGGGCTGTGGATGTGTGTGAAAGAAAAAGGCTGGAGGTGGTGGTGGAGATGGTGGTGAGTGTGTGTGAGTGTGTGTGTGTGTGTGTGTGTGTGTGGGGGGGTTAATGTCTGGCAGATGACAGATCTGTGAATTCTTTCCTTGTGCCCACAAGGCAAAAGAAGTCGTGGTGTGGTGGTCACATCTTCGGAACACTTACAGTCTTTATCCCACTCTTCTTCCCCCATCCTGGGGAGCCCAGCCTGCTGATTACAACATAGGAGGCTATTCAGCAGCTACCTCCTCCGCCTCAACTCCCTCCATCCACACATAAATAACTGTCCTCCACTCACAACCGATCTTCCCCTTTCTTCTGTGATGATCTGAAAACAGATTTTGCAGTGGTGCAAACATAATGGGAAGGGTGAAAACAAAGGTTTGCCTGATTTTGGTGCAAGCATCGTTTTGTCACTTGGCACAAAAGTGGTCAGTTCAATGCCTCATCCCACAACAGTGTCACACAGTCTTTTAACCCCCCGTCCCCACCAACCTCGCCCACCTCAAGACAAAAGAAAAGGCTGGATGACACAGCAAAACCACACAGACACATTCTAAGACACACTTTGCGTTTGACCCAGACAAGCCAGCCAAACACAATTCTCTCTCAACACTTCAATCAAATTCATCACCACTGCACTGATAGCCCCACCCTGCAGACTGACATTGGGTTGGTGAGTTGTGGGTAGTACAATGTGTGTTTTCATTCTCCCTCACCCCCCCCCATTCACTCAAGCCTGCCTGGCTTTAAACTGTTGTTCTCTTGCTCAAGACAGTTGTAGTCCATGTGTCTGTGTGTATATGCATGTAGTAGTGGGCTATTGGAGAAGGGGGTGAGGGCAAGGACAAGGGGTAACTGAGAAAGGGCAGCCAACAAAACTCGATTGTCCTCAGAGTGGTGGTAATTGTATTTGATTAAAATAATGACAGGCTGTTGGGACAGAATGGAGGGTCCCTTGGTGGGAGTGTTGAGGGCCTGACACTGAAACTGAGGAGGGGCAGAGAGAAAGAGAGTGACATGGAGAGACATAGAGAGCAACAAATGGAGTTTATAAAGCTGAAAGTGGCACTCACCTGTATCAGCACATGAGACCAGGGCACAATGACAACGCCACATGGAAAAGAAAAAGCAAACAGTTAATGAATGATTTGTTGATTACACAATATTAGTTCCTTACAGGAATCCTGCCAAAAAAATACTATGAAACATGAGATCTAGTGGCTTTAAAGGCAAGGCTTTTAAGATAATAATCACTGGCAGAATAAGTGCTTAGACTGCATATTTGTAAATGTTGGTCATGCCATAAAGTTAACTCTGTGACGCACTGGCAACCTGGCCAAAAAAGCAACTGTCTGTCAGTTTGGATACATAATTTAAACTACAAAGAAAAAAAATGAAAAAGAAATACAAAGTAATATTTGAAAAAAAAGAGGTGTGAAGAAACTATGGATTGGTTTTTGCCAAAGAATCAAAAAATACAACAATAACGCTAAAGATAGCCAAATGGACAAATTATTTAGTTACACGCAGAGTTTGAAAAATCTTTCATGACTTAAGGAGACCCAGTATGATCATTTCCAGTTCAGTTTGATGTGATTAATACAGCTCCAAATCACAATAACAGTTAAGGTAAAGACCCTGCAATAATACAGAGAAAACCCCAGCAATCCGCCGACCCCTTATGAGCAAGCACTTGGCCACTGTGGGAAGGAAAAACTCCCTTTTAACAGGAAGAAACCTCCAGCTGAACCAGGCTCAGGGAGGGGCAGTCATCTGTCACGACTGGTTGGGGCTGAGGGGAGAGAGACAGCACAAAAGATGCAGTGTGGTAGAGAGCCAGAGATTAATAATAACCCCCTCAAAGGCCTGTGGTACAGAGCCCACTAATAGAGAGAGATTGTTCATATATAAGATCAAAGCATTAATTAATGGTAGCACTTCTTTGAGCAGTCTCGTAGGAATGGGGTCTAATGAGCACGAGTGATTAGTTCACACAGAACACTCAACTGGAAAGAGTCTAAGTAAATATCAGTAGTATTGAGAGTAGCTGTACATAATGATACATCTGTGGGATGGTTGGTAAATGGACTAGTTCTTATGTAGCGCTTTTCTATTCTGACTGAGCACTCAAAGCGCTTATACAACACGTTTACATCTACCAATTCACACAAGCACTTCCATGTGTATCTAAGCTAAGTGCTTTTATTGTCTAACACATTCACACACATACATACTCCAACTCTTGCGTCGGAGAGCAACTCTGGTTCAGTATCTTGCCCAAAGATACTTTGGCACGCAGCCTGGAGCAGCCAGGAATTGAACCGCTTACCTTCCGATCAGTAGGTGACCTGCTCTCCCTCCTGAGCTACAGCCACCCCCAATTTATCTAATTGTTAAAGTTTTATATCTGGGGTTATTCTTATTTTTTCAATCAGTGATGGAAGACGAACTAGCTTTATGGTGCACTTTTTTTAATACAGCAACATGAAGATGTTCTAAATTATTAAGATACCACTTCCTCTCAAGCTTACAGGTTATCTGCTTTAAGGCATGTGTTTGTGAGTTATACCAGGAAGTTAAGCACTTCGGATTTGAGACTTTCTTTTTCAGAGGAGCCACAGTATCCACAGTGAGAGTGTAACACTATTAGTAAACTGACTTCCATGGGAGTAGAGTTACGTAGCTGTTGTTCCATTTTTTACTTTGGTAAAGAAGCTTTATATGTTTCACAGTTCAAAATAATACTTATTTATCACATACTGGGCCTTGGTGCATGGCCTTTAACCATAAACTCTGATTTGATTAACTCTGAGATGGGAAACTCCGAGCTTTCCAGAAACTGGGAGTTCTCTGAGAGTTCCAGAAGGGCAGCTGTTATCAGACAGCTGGTTCAAGTAGAGCAGGTAAGGAGGGGTTAAAGAAAACCTTCCAGTGAGCAGGTTAGACTCACAGAGCCTGTTGCCCTAGTAACTGACTCAGAGTGTAACTTAACCTTCTTTCTTTCTTTCTGTCTGTCTGTCAGAAATTCCCTCTGAAGCCACCCCTAAAATGGGGTCTATTTATACCATAAGAACAGCTGTAATTCATAAACAGTTAATGTCACACTTTGTTACACCCTTTGAATTAAAGCTGACAGGCTGTACATCTTAATGTTTGATTTAAAATCCACTGTGGTGGTGTACAGAGACAGTCACAAACAAATGTGTCACTGTCCAGGAACTTAGAAACCTGACTGCATATATGACAGACGACAAGTAACAAAATAAGAGGTCCTGTTTCCTCTGCTACCCACGAGAAGCTGATTTTGAGGCCACTTGATTGTACAATGAATAAATTCCAGGACTGTGACAACAAGTTTTCATGCTCTAAAATTGTTGCATATGACTGGCCCAAAAGCAGAAACATTTTGGCGTTTACCACCCACATGGTTCCAGTCTGGTCAAGTTTGAATGATTAAACCTACTCTTAAGTTCAGGGAAGATCTTGACTGTTATGAGACAGAATGTGACAAGCAGCCACCATGTATAAAAGTCACACAATGTGTTCACCTAACTACTGACCCAGTCTGTGATGTCCCACAACTTCTACCGTTGCTTCACTTCAAATTACTGTGAAGAATTCCTCCATACTGCTTGTTTGAGGTGTTTGCAAAACTAGTGTTGTATTTCTGGCAGTCTCAGAGGACTGATGTAGAAACCTCATAATATCACTCTTGCTCCCTCCCTCTCCACATCAAAATGTAAACTGCTTTCAGGCAGTAAACTCAAATATACGGCAGTATGAACCTCCACACTTAGCCATTCTGTCCTTTGCCATGACCTGCAGCGGCTGGCGGCGCTGTTAAACAGCCTCTGCTTTTGATGCATGCCGAAGCCAAAGAGAATGAAAGGGATAGAAGCTTTACAAGTGGTCCAACAGCACAAAGTGTCTCTGCTTTTTGTAAAAGCAGTGCTGAGGGTCAGAACAGGGGATGAGAGAAAAGAAAAGAGCACAAAAAAAGCGTGTGTGTGTGTGTTTGTGTGTATAGGAAAGAGAGTTGTGTGTTAAAGCCACAGAAAATATGATAGCCGGTAGGGATGTCAAGAGTCTCTGAAAGGAGGATGTCTAAGCTGGGCTCAGACTCTCATCTCCTCACACAGCCTCGCCCTTTCCCAGCATCCCTCTCTTCATTCATCCCTTACACCTTCACAGGAAGTTCAGCTTGGCCCTGGAGCAATGTCCCCCTCCTCCTCTCCCAACAACACAATCATAGCACTGGTTCACACAAAAGGAGAGGCAGCAGTGAGTGTGTTGTGCATTAAGGGTCACGGAGATGTCAATGAGCCTATGAGGTTCTGTCCCTGTGTCCCAGCACAGAACATCCCTACAACTTATACGGCACTGTAGAGGCACGTCATGCTTCACTCTATTCATATGTGACCATGTTGACATACAAACAAACAGAAAAGTACTAGATTACACCAGCAGCGATTAGGCCTTCCTGTTTCCCTCCAAATGCAAAGGTAAAATCATGTCATAACAGTAAGCAAAGC
This sequence comes from Pterophyllum scalare, assembly GCA_024447675.2. Classification (NCBI taxonomy): domain Eukaryota; kingdom Metazoa; phylum Chordata; class Actinopteri; order Cichliformes; family Cichlidae; genus Pterophyllum; species Pterophyllum scalare. Next base: position 16,197 of record JAMQGT020014778.1, on the reverse strand, counting down.
AAGACAAGTACTGAATTTATGTTTTATTCTCAGGGTGTATTCTTAACTGCGCTCTTAATTGGGTTACATTGTACTCATTTTCCCCATTGGTGGGATTTGTTTGGGCACATGTGAAGACAAAAATTGTACTCAAGTGTGGACCAAAGCAACTGGGAGGGAGTGACAAAAATCTAAGTGAAAAATAGTGGCCTGATATGGGAATCAATTATAGCTGCCTGAGTAAGAGGCTTCAGACACAGTTGCTCTAGAATGAACTGATAGTGGTTTGGACCGTAATACTGTCCAGTCACTAGCTGTAAGCTTGAGCTGAACAGCAGCAGATCAGGTAGTCAGAGAAAAGAAGAGAACAGTGGCAGGTACAATGTAAATGGGGAAAATGACAATTATAAAGACATGCTAGTTGGTGTGTGTGGGGGGGGACAAAAAAAAAACTGGTGTATTTTTATGCTAAAGAAAGACAAAGGGCTCGTATTAAATACTCAGTTTAGCAAATCACAGTAACATTATCCTAGACATATAAACCAAGCAGAGAGAATGCAGAGTTACAAAAACAAGCAACTGGACCGAGCGTGACATCAAGACTTCTGTTATAATAACTGGACTGCAATGTCAGTTTCAGTCATTGGATGTTTTCAGAGTCATTTGTCTATTTGTCAAAAGATTGTGCAACCGATCATCTGGTTCACAATGCATCACAATTCACAGGTTGGTGCAACATATAAAGTACAGAAAGAAAGTGACATTTTCTTGTCAGTGGTTGGCTGTACTGTACATTCTCTAATGAGAATTACGATCCATGGAGAACGACAGTTGTGGGCAACAAGGACATGATGTGGTTAGCACCGTCATCTCACAGTAATTGGTTCCTACGCCACCGGCTGGGTGGGGCTCTCCAGGATCTGGCTCCCTACCACAGTCCAAAGACATAGATGTTAGGCTAATTGGTGATTCTAAATGGGCTGTAGGTGAGCATGAATGATTGTCTGTGTTTCTGCGTTTGCCCTATAACAAACTGAAGAACTGTCCAGGATGTACCACATTTTTTGTCCTGTGACAGCTGGGATAGCCTCCAGTTCCCCTGTGACCCTGAATTTGATAAGTGTAAGAAAATGAACATATGGGTGAATGACAAATGTGACCTTAACCTAAATTTGGGTGAAGATCTATTAGGGGATCAGTGTGTGCAAGTTTCACTAAACTCTGGCCAATACTATAGGAGGAGTTCTTGTGCAGACGGACAGATGACATCACGGCACAAACTCATTGTTCTTTTGGGCGCTTGAGCTATAAACTAGCATGACAACCAAGGAAAGATGGTGCACATATGGACCTTTTTTTTTTTTAAAAAAAGGTCCAGAGATAAGACATGGGCACTTACTAAGTTCTTCTATGTGCATGTCTCTTCATTCCTTGTCATTCCCTACTGGTGCTATGAAACAAGGTCTGTTGCAGAGAATATATTTTAAATCGAGCAGCATGTGTTTAAGTTTACATAGTTTGTTCAGCCATGTGTGGCAGGTTGGCCACTAAAGCCCAGTGTGCATGAACTCAAAGTTCAAGGTCCTCTTTGCTGTGCAAGTGTCCAAATATTTACTGTCCAGCAAGTGCAGGCTGTGGAGTACCAAGAAAATCTGTTGTCTAGCTATTAACACTTGGCTTAGATCATTTGCATTGAGCAATATGATGAGACTACAAGTATTAAAAGGTATAAAAATATTATACAAATATTTAGAATGAATGATAACCGCAAATGAGGTATAATGTAGCAAAAGCCTAAAAAAAACGTGATGCGATTACACAATACTCAAAAGTTTACTGTTGTTTGTATCTTTTATAGTTATAAATTTGCTTTCAAGTATCACAGTGGATTATATGGTGTTCATTCAGTTTATACTTCAACAGAGCTATATCATGGAACCTGTGAGAGAAATACCTTCTGTGGTTCTGAAGGCAGCTTTTTAAAGTTTGAATAAATAAAAATAGTTTCTTTCTTTGCAATTTGAAAAGATTTGAGAAGAGATATGAACCTGGATTCAGATTTAATAAAATGCTATCAGACTCCATCAATAGCTGAGTGTTCTCCATCACTTTGGATAACAAGCTTTCATTTACCAGTCTGCAATCACTGAGAAGATGTGACAAATTACTTGACAGATTGTTTTTTGCAATTCTTGCTGCTATATGAGTGTACTGTGATAAATGTAATGATGTAAATTGTAAATATTATAATGCTAATAATGAGAAATGATGTGAAGTGTACCAAACATCTTCAAAGAACCACCACCTAAGACATCCAGAAACCTTGTTAAAACTCTGTTAAAATGTAGGATCCAGTGTTTTGGGGAACTTTCCATGTGTCACTTTTTTTTCCTTCTTGTTAATTTCCAAATGCTATGGAAAGAGCTGGAGGACTCTTTTATCATCCTCATTGAACAACTGAAATTCTTGAAGCTACTTCAATGAAGAAAAAGGCGTGGCGATAAATTTATAGGCAGATTTATTTATTTAACAGAATTATAAGATGTCAATTTTTTTGTTATTTTGACCTGCAAAACCTGAGAAATTAAAATATGAGAGTCTCTGGCTTGATCCTCAACTTTCTTTTGGGACAGAAAATAAATTGCTGAAAATTCTTGCTTCTAATAATTTGATATTTGGGGATTTTAGCGCAATCAGTAGTTAGGACAGGCCTGGAAGAACGTTCTCATCTGTGGGAGTGAATTTGTATTCTTGTGCTTCATATGTTGTATTTTCAGACCTCATGAGAATAAGGGGTGTGTCCTTGTCATGAAAGTTTTAGTGAGTTATGAGATACTTCTAAAGTTCAGGGTATATTTAGTCTATTTAAATAGCATTCCAGTTCTAGTATATATTATACAGTATACTTACTGTATAAAAAAAGGGCTAGCATTCTAGAGAGAAAACCAGCACTTGCACAGAATAGGTTAGTGAGACATTAACATTGTAAGCCATCTTGCACTGAGTTGCTCTTCTCAAGAAGTTCTTCGCCACTTTGCCAGCAAAATCAGCAAGATTTGTATGCCTGAGAGTGCAACAAAGCTCCCTGAAATACTAGCCTGGTTTCTGTTAATAATATAATGCAGCATAAACATGCCACATGACAAGTGGTTCTTCATGACTTTCTTTCCTGTCAGAGACCAAAAGCCATAACCACTACTACCAGGCAGCAACAATTATGAATTAAAATGCTGCAAAACAAACATGGACAAATCAAGAATCACATTGTTGCCATTTTTAAGCCTTTATTTGACAGCACAGAGGAAAGAGTAGACTGGAAAGCAGGGAGCGTGTGGGGGGATGACGACCAGGAAACGTCTGAGGTAGACTTGAATCCAGGCCCCCCAAAGTCGCCTTCAACATATGGGTCACCTGCTCAACCAGATGAGCGATAACTGCACCTGAATTACATTTTTTAAATGAATATATCATTAATCTTCTTGATGACATTCTTACATGAGGAAAAAGTTGAGTCACATGTTGTCTTAGCATTGTCTGATATATTAAAGCAATTCTACAACAAGCAATAACCTAAAGAAAATGCCACCATAGATTATAAACGCATGCACCCATGCACTTACACTTCCAAATAATATCTGACAGAATTAATATGGAGTCAAGCTCTGTTAGTGAACAGAACTGATTTTGTTTAGTTTTTTTTTGTTAGTACCAACAACTAAGGAAGACTTTCTTTAAGACTGAAAAAAAACAGAGACTGAGAAGGAGAATCAGGAAAAGAAAAGTGGAAAAGAGGGAGACAGAAGTCAGAAGGAAGAGAAAAATAGATAAAAGGAATAACCAGATGAAGCGAATTAGCGCTTCCTGACTATCAACAACAGTGGGACGGTGTAAACAGCTCATGAGTGTACGTCAGTGAGTCTTTTACAGTTGTGTACATGTGCTGTAACATCTCTAAGATGAAAGTCTCAGCAGATTAACGTGAAAAAAGGTTCAGATGGTTCTTTTTACCACACCATCTTAGATGGGGAGACACTACACTGTTTTGATGCCTGTTTACAGTGGGGAAAATAAGTATTTGATACACTGCAATTTTTCCCACCTACAAAGAACAGAGTGATCTGTCATTTTTATCGTAGGTACACTTTAACTGTGAGAGACAGAATTTAAGAAAAATAGATCCAGAAAATTACACTGCATGACTTTTAAATAATTAATTTGCATTTTATTGAATGAAATAAGTATTTGATACAATAGAAAAACAGAACATAATATTTGGTACAGAAACCTTTGTTTGCAGTTACAGAGGTCAGACGTTTCCTGTAGTTCTTTACCAAGTTTGCACACATTGCAGCAGCAGAAATTTTGGCCCACTCCTCCATACAGATCATCTCCAGATCTTTCAGGTTTCAGGGCAGTCACTGGGCAACACTGAGTTTCAGCTCCCTCCAAAGATTTTCTATTGGATTCAGGTCTGGAGACTGGCTAGGCCACTCCAGGACTTTGAAATGCTTCTTACGGAGCCACTCCTTAGTTGCCCTGGCTGTGTGTTTCGGGTCATTGTCATACTGGAAGACCCAGCCACAATCCATCTTCATTGCTCTTACTGAGAAGAAGGAGGTTGTTGGCCAAAATCTTTGATACAGGACCTCCCCATTCGTTGTAGGTGGGAAAACTTGCAAAATCGGCAGTGTATCAAATACTTATTTTCCCCACTGTAAATTATATACACCTTTTCTTATTTGTCAAAGGAGGGATATTATTAGTAGTCCTTTCCTTCACAATGAATCATCAGATTCAGTGAATCATTCCAGCTGTCACAAAACAAAAGAAAACAAAACAAAAACCCTTCCTCTGCGTGTGTAAAGGCCAGGACAAGCCAGCTCTTGAGGGAGAGACAGAGCGGACAACAGTGCTTGGAAGCTTATGGAGTGTTTTCCTGGCTGAAGCTCCAATCAGACTCCTCGGTGTCCTTCAGAGTAAAAACAAAAACATTTGGAGTGTACCACTTACAGCTAGAGAACATCTCTTATTTGTTATCACTTATGCACCAGGTCCAGTTTACATTCTCCTCAGTGTGTCCACTGGGTTGTTCATCCGGAAATTTGTCCCCTACACCCCCTCCTGATTTAGATTTGGGGAGCAATAAAACTTGCTGAGTTGTTGCCTTGGACAAATAAACTAATCCAAAGTGTTGATAATAGAGACGTCTGAAAGAAACACATACACACAAAAAAGGCAAAAAAAAAAGAAAAGAAAAAAAGGGGGGTGGGGGGGGGTGGAGATGTCAGTGAGAGAGACAATGATAGCTGCTGTCTCTCACTCCCTCCTGTTAAAGTTTCCGGCAAGCCAGTAAACATGGCAGCGTCTGTCTCCTGTGGGAGCTAAGGGAAATGTGTTTGTGTGAGTGTGCTGCCCAGTAGATGTGTGTTTATGGATATTTGTGTGTCTGTGTGTGGTGATGTGCTGCTTGTTGCTGCATGCATGCATACACTGTCTGGGTGCTTGTCTGTGTATATGTGTGTGTGTGTCTGTGGAGGTCAACATTTCCTCTCTGTGAGGGAGTTGTGCTGGAGCCAAACGCCCAGCTGCTCATAGGTGTCTGTTTACAGGCCAATTCAGAGCTAACAGGGAAGACTCACACACACACACACACACACACACACACACACACACACACACACACACACACACACACGCACGTTACATCACTCTCCAACAATTTTAACATAAACATGTAAATATATAACTAATTCCATGTGATTTGTTTGTTAAGAGTGTACACATGGGCTATGTTAACCATATTAGTACATGATTATATCACCTGAAACATTTACAGACATGGCACTTAATTACAGGGATTTCAGGATTTGCCTGCTAGACCACCAAGCACAGGTTTTGTAGTCAAAGGTTTTGGTCACTTACTCAGAATAATGTGTAATCATGACTAATTAATGCACTTGTAACTTCAGCCATTTTAACTGCATTTGCTATGTTCCTTGATGTAACTTAATAACCATAAATAATTTGATTGTGCTGCTTATAGGGTATAAAATAAAGCACTGTATGGTTAAATGTATCTTATAAAACACATACATAAAGCGCTTTGAGTGCTCATAAAAATCAGAAACTAGACTTGATTTGGCTGATCTCATGGTTGTATTCTTGGGCAGGTCTACACCTGCTTATGGGTTACTGCTATTTTAGAACTGGTACTTTTATTTTTATTTTGCGTAACATTTGTTTTTCCTGTGCATCTAAAGATTTACTCTCTGCATTTAGGAGCTACTTTCAGCTGCTCCCTTGTCACACAGGGTCACCACAGCAGGTAGCTCTGCATATTTGATTTGGCAGATTTTGATGCCAGATGCCCTTCCTGACCCAACCCCCAAGGGATCTGTGTCTCTTCCTGGGATCAAACTGGGGAGCTTGTATTTATAAGGTGAATGTGTAACCCACTACACCATGGAGCCACTCTACACTACACATCTAAATATTGTAAAAAAAAAAAAAGCTGAATATTTAGATTTTGCATACTATAAGTACTAATTGACTTGAAGCACATTCTGTTGCTTGTACAGTACTTATGTTGATAAAAGTAATAAATGTGACATTAAAAAGGAATATTTTCTAATCTAACACTAGTTTTTGATGATTAGCATTTTATTCCCATATTTATATTGATGCTGAAAGCATAATGGCATAAGCTACTGAACATGAAGTTGAAATGGTTTTATTTTATTTGTTCAACAGCTTAAATACAGGGAATGATATGTACAACGTAACACTGAGACTAACGATGATGAAAGGGCTTTATAACCAAGTTAGGGCAGATAATCCCCCATGAGTGAGACACTTGCGCTTCACATGAACGGCACAAAAAGAATTATTGTTTCTTTTCCTTTGTTGTCATAAATAACATTTCTGAGGAAATGATCCCAAGTGATAACGAGACTTAACAACAATTTCGTCCTGTTTTCTGCTCTCTCCTTGCCAGCACCAGACCTCATGATTCTGCTCTAACTGTTTAATTTGGGTCTAAATGATGATTTGTGCTTTGTGTTAAAAGACTGTAGCCTCCAACAGATAAAAGATCAACTACAGTATTTCAGCTATACATGGTAGACAGTCTGGATTCAAACAGAGAAGATCCATGAATGTTTTTTGAGTTATCGTACTATAGTTAATTTACTAATTAGCAATTAATTGTTAATTGCCAGCAAATAAATAAATCACCTTTAGATTTCAACAAACTAGTCAAACAGTATATAATAAATGGAAAAGTGGGGTAACTGTTCCAGCTTGCGATGGCAGCAGTCATCCTCAGCAGTGTGTTTGATTGCAGTGTGAGAAAGCACATGGCTCCCTTTGTAATTCAACATGGCTAAAGGCGAATGAACTTGCAGGGCGGCCTGGCTTTTCTCATTAAAGGTGAGACCATGTCGTTGTTACATATGTTAATAAGTGAGGGGATTGGAGAAGTGCAGGCAGGCTTAGAGGCAGACCTCGAGGGTTAGAATTACACCTGTGTGTGTGTGTGCGCTGTAAAGTGACACACAGCTGGGGTTAAAAAAGAGGCTGGTTCGAAGTAATATGAAGTGATATTCAAACTGCAAAACAAAAACAGGATTTTTTTTCCCTGTTTTGGTAGAAACCAGGAGGTGTGTGTGCTCTGAAAGTGTCTGTGTATTTATGGGACCAAACAGTGGCCCTTCTGTTTTTAACTAAGGCCTATTTTGGAAAGACACTGGTGCGTGCGCACACACACACACACACACACACACACACACACACACACGTGACATGACCCTGGCTGATGGCTGATGACTGCGGCCTCTTCAACAACACACTTCTGACCTTTAACCCCTCACCCCTCAGACCAGCTTCCATTACCTCACAATTACAATTACATCCTACAAATGGTTTTCCCTAGGAAGTGTGCATGCATGCTTGTGTGTGCATGTGTGTTAGGTTTAGCTTCTTCCTTATTTTCATTCCTGAGCTTTCTTTCTTTCTTTCTTAACTTCTTTTATCCATGTAATTTTCATTTTCTTTCTTTTATCCTGTTGCTTCTACCCATTCCTTCCATTATCCCTTGTCTTTGTTGTTTAATTTCTTCACTTCTTTCATTCTCTTTATAAAATTCCTTCCCTTTAATGTAGTTTTTTTTTTTTTGGGGGGGGGATCTTTCTTTACGTTTGACTCCTTTCTAATCCTCTACCCCTCAAATGTCCACTCTACAGAAATTAAACTGTATATTTCCACAAAATCAAAAATAACCATTAATCCATATTTATGGATCCATCTCCTTGAGTGAATGTATCCACATTAAGGTTTTGCACAGATAATGTTTTCTTGCCTCAATGTTTAGCAGTGTGTGTGGATGAAAAGTTGCGGACTGTGCAATTGAGGATGGCTGGAGAAAGGCGAGCACACCCCAGGACACTGATCCAGCCTGGACCCCTAGAGGTCATATGTTCTGACCTTCAGGAAGCAGTTAGCAGCGAGCCCACAGGGTTGCAGGTAGGCTTGGATTAATGCACCCTACCCACAAACACACACACACACACACACATAAACAAGGATATGACGAGTGACTTGTCAGAGAGCAGCATCATGTGCACACTCACACACACACTCACATATGGATGGCTTGAGGGGAAATCAAGCTGTCGCCTCTCAGTGAACTCTAACAAAAGGACTATTGAAAATAACAAGACAGGCTCTCACAGTGGCAGTTCAAGAAAAAAAAGTTTCCCTTTGTTAGTCATGGCAACTTCTCAGTGCCGTGCCATTCAAACACCAGATCCTCTCAGCAGTGCCAAACAGGTTTTTACAAAGGTTCACTGCACTTTGAAGAGAAGACCATTTGATACAGGTATCAGAATACTAACATCTGCCTTTGGCATCCTGGCCTGCAAACTTTCTTGATGCTGTGTATCACAACAATAACATATGCGTCAGATTATGATGCTTTCAAATAAATACGGTTTCCTTTCAAACGTCTGTGCAGATGATTTTTACATCAGTAAAACTACCCAGTGGTTATTCCAGGGTTTTACATAGCCTTATAAAAGTCTTAAACTTGCTGGAGTCTACGCTCATGCTCTTACATAGGAAGTGTTGGGGATCTGGCTTGGGTTCAGTGCACTTTATACTCCTACCACAATGTTTATTATTTCAATATTGGTCAAACAGTGGAATCCCATCCCTGAAACACGCATGGGGCTAATCATTTTCAAGTCCAACTGAGGTCTTGTGCTGCCATCAAATGCAGAAAACTGTCTGAGCATGAAACTTTTGGAGGAGGGAGATGCCTGATTTCCTGTGTCAGTCTATCTTTATATTGCATGATTGAGCTTCTTCTTTCTTGGCATTGCTTCCCATAAGATCTGCATTAAGGCCTTCATCCAGTTTCCAACACAGTTTTCCACTTAAAGACCACTTTTGAGTTGAGTCTGTGAGCTACCTAAAGATGCAATTTCAACTTTTTAGGCACTAAAAGGTACCGGTAACACAATACCCTCATCAGGATTTCTTGGCTTCAATACGAGCAGTGTGTGTGTGTGTGCGCGCCTTTATGTTTGACCAATGCTATAGACGGATGGGATAATCAATTCTTATTTAAGGCCATTTCATTTCATATGACACCCTCTTATTACAATAAATTGACTGGTCATAGCCATTTTGAAGCGGATGTCGAGTTGGTGTGTAATTTCCCAGCGGCTCAATTTAAGATAATGGTATATTGTAAGAAGCATAACCTTTTTGCTTCAGCAGTGTTCAAACATTCAGTTAGGCATGATATACGGGCTGAAAACACTGACAATATCAGAATTTTCAAAAGTGGTGGAGAGAAAATAAACAGTAGGGACATGAGAGAGGGTGAAGGAGCACACACAAATATCAATAAACACTCCTCTTCCGTCTCGGAAGCTTCCTGCTTTATTTGATTAGGCTGAAGATGGAGGGAGGGTTGGGAGGGGAGAAAAAACAGCAGTCATGTTCTTTTGCTTTTCTTCCTCCTTTCCCTTCCTTCGCAATCTCTAGCCTCCCCTTAATGGGAATGGGAAGTTTGGGAAGTGGAGGAGAGGGGTGGGCTGCAGCTAGCCTCAGCCTAACCTCCCCCATCTGGACTGTGGAGGGGAGGGGGCAACTTGCCAGCCTCTAGGCTACTCCCCAACCCTTCCCAGCTGTTGGCTGTTCAGGGGCAGACCCCCACCCCCACCCCCAAGTGTGTGTTTTTTGGTGGGCTTGAGAAAGCATTTTTTCATAAACAATTGCCATATCCTCCACCAGCTGTTGACCCTATGGCTCCTGTCCCTGAGCAGAGCTTGGGAAGCAGGCAGAGGGGAATGGTTTTCATTTAGGAGGCTCTGCTTTGCAGGGGAGACTTGCTAAAGGGTGCTTGGCCCCAGTGCTGTTAGCACGCTAGCTATAATGCAGAAGCTAGATAGGTCATTGGTTGGGGGCACGAGATGTTAGCTGATAGCAGCCACAATGACAGCACCTTGTGTTTTGTGGCTCTAGCTGGGGGCTGGAGGTGTTCAGACTCAAGTGGCTTCAATATCTATTTGGCAGAAACTTAGAGTACTAGACTTCATGCTAAAACAGTTCCCTTTTACTGCTGCATTCTTTTGCTTTTTGATCACCTGGGGACAAAAAACAAACAAACAAAGCAATACAAAAAAAAAACAAGCAAAAAACAAAACATGCTCAAATCACAAGTTTACTGATATATTACAACCATTTAAGGGTTTTTCTGTGACACTGAGTAATATTTGCACTTTCTTTGGAGACATGCATCTGGAAACATCAGTTAATTCCAGCAATTAATTTTTGTCCTTTTTAGCTCAACTGCAGCAACTTTAGCCTTATCTAGAAACGTCTATAAACGATTCAAACTCTACAGCATTGGTATCAAATCTAAGGCACGTGGACTGAAGGGGGACACTAAAGGGTCCAATGTGGAAATTAGTCTGTTTACCTGTAGTGGATGTTGTCTGGCTGTATGATTACAGCTATTTCACACTGGCTAATTTTTAATATTGGTTCAGTGTGACCCAGATGTCTCTTAAACATTCACTTTCAAATAAAATGTACCTGCATTCTCAAATTCATGTAATGTTTAGACACCTGGTGAATTGGTCAATGCTTGAAAACAGGCTGAATTTAGGTGACCATTCACCTTGCACTTTCAAGCACATTTAGTTGTACAGGGGGCAATACAGTATAACCATGTTCACATTGTTTCAGTTACTGGAATCCAGTATGATGTGTCCAAAGCATTAAAAATAATTAAAACACATTTTAAAAAAGGGAAAAAAAATCATATTTAAATGTGTTCATGCATCTATACTGGAAGTTCTCTCAGGAAGCAACAGTAGAAGAAAAGCAAAACAAGAAACAAAAATTCTGCATACTTGAAGTGCAGAGTGCCAAAAGGGAGATGACAAAAGACAAGAGCCACCATCACCAACAAACATCTCCCACCTCCTACTTTCATGTCCTCAAACAGCCGTCCCATTGAATGTGTTGATGAAAAATGGATTGCATGCTTGTCAGTCAAGGTGGGTACAGGTGCCAGTGCACTATGTATAAAATCAGATGGCATGTTTGTGCTGATGCACTATGCATGAGGTGGCTGGGCCTCATGCAACATTCAGCACGCTGGGGAGGCCGTAGGTGAGGCCAGCACAGCCTGCAGCCAAAGACGCCCGCACCTCCAAGTGCGTATGTGTGTGCTCAAACTGAGCTTTGTCACAGCTGGCTGGAAGACACACACATTTAGAAACACAACAGGGAGGACACTCACGCAACTGCAAACACGCCTTAGCTCAGAAGGGCTGCATTACACACAAAAGCTATTTTTCTACTTGTTTCATAAAACACATGCAAACGCACACAAGAACACACCCAGGCAACATACACACTTTGGCTTGGCAGATGCATTTTGCTCGGGCATCACATTTGAACTTTCACCTCAAGTGTCCAACACACACACACACACACACACACACACACACACACACACACACAAACACACACACACACACACACACACACACAGACTTGATCGCTTTCTTTGTACTGGTCTGCCTTGGAATTGCATGGTAATACTTCATTATGGCAGCACTGTAATTTAGGGGGAATGAGCACTTCAAACGAACGGCAACCCACACACAAGCACACAGACAGGGTTACTGTAAATGTGTGTAACCTAGAGTTCTGCTGGGACCTGTATCATTTTTTTTTCAACATTCCCAGAACACTCCAAAATACACCCGGACAGTAATCAGAGGCATATTGTGAGGTTATAATTGTTGGAGCTGATTACAAAGTGGAGAGTAATGATTCAAATTGGGAGAAGAGTGCAACACAGACTTGCACACAGCAAAATGTGAACTCAGGGACACGAGGTGTCAGCAGGGTTCGGATTAATAAGCCTCCTGAATCAAGTTCTTAGACTAAAGCTGCACTGGAAAAAGTTACACTTGGTGGCTCTTTGAACTTTGCAAATTTGGGTGGTCTTCCTTGCCCAAAAATCATTTGGTGGTTACAGTTTTTTAATATTCTGTGGTGTGAAATAAGAATGACAATTTTACAGTAAAATGATGACATGATGACATGGTACTAATATGATTAACTGCTTTACAACCAAACGCTAGAGTATGTTCTTCAAGTAGGAAGACCCAGTTTTGTTAATTTTGCCTTTACAGACGACCACATTTGTCAACACCAATGAGGAAGGCAATCTTTAGGTTGAAGAAACTGCAGACCAAATAGAGAGAGAGAGAGAGAAGAGTGACAAAATCAAACTTAGGTAAAACCTGAAAAAGAAGGAATGTACTGGCGAGCTGAACAACACCAAAATGCCCGCTAACAGCTAAAGTGAATTCTTTCCTTGCTGAACAAAAATCCCCTCACAGGATCTAACCAATTCACAAATACTCATGCAGACTTGTCATGGTCAGAGTCTACAATCAAGCAATGGCTTCATGAGTGTAAATAAACATCAAGGGTTTACATGCAGACCACTGCTCACAATCAAGAGCAGAAGGGCCAGATTACTACATATATATATATATATATATATATATATATATATATATATATATATATATATATATATATATATATATATATATATATATATATATATATGTGTGTGTGTGTGTGTGTGTATGTATAGCTAGGAAAAGAAGGGCTCGTGTTATATTGTTTATCAAACAATGCTGGAGGCAATGGAATGGATATGTATGCAGAATGGATAGGATGCCACATCACAGTAATAATAAATAATTACGTAAAACATGCTGGTAAAAGCAAATCAGGAGATTCTCAAGGCAAAGAAATAAGATGCTCTTAAATGAGTCACTTAAGAGACCTCAATCAAAATTAACATGCTTTACACATTTTGAATACAAATCTGAGGGTGGAAGACCTACAAACAAGCAGTAACTGAACATGGCTCCCTTAAAGGCTTGGCAAAGCACCTTAAGGGAGGATGTTTAACATGTGGTGCTGTCCATGGAATCCAGACAGTTGTTGACTAGTGCATCAATTGATGCTATAGCATACTTAGTCTTTAAAGCCATACTTAGCCAGAAACTGACAAAAAGAGATTTTTTTCAAATCTTGTATGATCAGTCAACACAAAAGTTCAGACTTCTGATTTAGTATGACACAAATAAAGATTATGTATGCTAAACAAAATACACATTGCCAAAAATAAAACCTTAGTATTGGTAAAAATCTAAACTATTTGACACACAACATAATGTGTATATATCCATCCATCCAGTATACCGAGGAAGAAGAGGAGAAAGAACAGGAACCATCATGGAACGACAATCCTCTGTACGGCATGTACCACCGGCAGATAAAAGAAGTGGCTGACATAGAGAAATCCTACCAATGACTGGATAAAGCTGGACTAAAAGAGAGCACAGAAGCACTAATCGTAGCAGCACAGGAACAAGCTTTGAGCACAAAATCAATAGAGGCTGGGGTCTACCACACAAGGCAAGACCCCAGGTGCAGGCTGTGCAGATGCCCTTGAGATATTCCAGCACATGAAAGTCAGTGCAAGCTGCTAGCAGGCAGGGCATACATGGGACACTATAAACAAGTGGCTGGCATGGTATACAGGAACATCTGTGCTGAGCTGTGCTAACCAACCGGATATAGAAGTGGTCGACAAGCAGAGGAAGAAGGCCATAGTGATAGATATGAAATGCCAAGCAATAGCAATAGCAAAATCCCAGGGGTTGCCAACTTTCTGCAGTCAATACCTACAGAGCTCCAAACTTCATGTGGCCTTCAGATTAGCTCAAGAACAGTGCAGAGGGAGCTTTATGGAATGGGTTTCCATGCCCGAGCAGTTGCATCCAAGGATCACCAAGTAATGCAATGCAAAGCGCTGGGTGCAGTGGTGTAAAGCACACTGCCACTAAACTCTATAACAGAGGAGATGTGTTCTCTGGAGTGACAAATCACACTTCTCTGTCTGGCAATATGATGGTTATGTCTGGGTTTGGCGGTTGCCAGGAGAACAGTGCTTGTGGCTGAGTTGCTGTCGTTCCCACTCACTTCCACATTGTTATAATGCCGCTAACAGTTGACTATGGAATATTTAGTAGTGAGGAAATTTCACAACGACTTGTTGCACAGGTGGCATCCTATGACGGTACAATGCTGGAATTCACTGAGCTCCTGAGAGTGACCCCGTCTTTCACAAATGTTTGTAGAAACAGTCTGCATGCCTAGGTGCTTGGTTTTATACATCTGTGGCCATGGAAGTGATTAGAGCACCTGAATTAAATGATTAGAATGGATGAGTGAACACTTTTGGCCATGTAATTATGATGGCACCTGATTTTTCAAGACCTTGATGTATGTTAGGGGAAGAATTTTAAATTGAATTCTGGATTTAACAGAGGGCCAATAAAGAGAAGATAATATGGGAGAATTATGGCCTTTTTCTAGGCCAGTTTTGTCTTTGTCAGAACTCTCGCCATGTATCCATATCTATAATTCATACAAAACACACACATACACATAAACATATTTCCTCTCACTGTGTGAGCAATTCAACTCCCAAACACACTGCACAAGAGGCCTACATGATAAAGTGGCCTTCCTTTGTCCTCATACACATTACAAAAGTTTGCTGTCATGCTCAAATGAGCTGGAAATGAGAATAGATGATGTGTGAAACCCTGTACATATCTAAAAACTCCAGGGCTGAAGTAAAACATGTACAAGTTTAATGATAAGGTAATATGGGAACATTTACTGAACACCGCACAAACTACATAATGGATATTCACATGATAAAATAGATTGGATACATTGGATACATAAAAAATACAACTTTAAGGATTTATAATCACAGACAGGATAAATTTATTGGTTACTGAAACCCAGCAAACTAGGCCTCAACACACAACACTGAGGTGTTCTAAGATACAGTTATCGTATTTGACAACAGAATTTGTACCACAACAGAAGATTTGTGAAATTTACTGAAAAGTTATATGGACAATTATTCATGTTTCTCACTTTAGAAAGGAAATACAGATGTAAATCAGCTATGTGCTCCTGGGACTACTCTTCTTCAACCAACACTGTAAGGCAATAACTGGTATGACAGGAGTGAATCCAAACAGTCCAGATGAAAACAATAGAGTTTTACAACTTTAACGTAGAAACAAAACACTTGAGTGGTTTGTGCACCTGGCTCCATGTCCAACAGGCACCGTTATGAAGCCTGAAGCCTGATTTTCAGAGAAGCCATGTTCTGTTATGTAGGAGATGTTCAGGGGGAAAAAGATTTTAGTTCCTGTGGAATGTTATATGAAATTTTTCTCAATATTTTAATGTAAAAATCACATCAAACACAAGTTACTTTTTAAACTTTCTTTTTCTTTTTCTTCTTTTTAACTAGAAAGACATTTTTATCATTACACAATGTATTGTATGAGTGACTGGACAACACAGAGACCTTTCCCAAGAATAGCTTTTTTAAAAAAAACACTGCTCAAAAAAATAAAGGGACCACTCAAATAACACATCCTAGATCTGAATGAATGAAATATTCTCATTGAATACTTTGTTCTGTACAAAGTTCAATGTGCTGACAACAAAATCACACAAAAATCATCAATGGAAATCAAATTTATTAACCTCAGTAGGCTCAGTATTGTGTGTGGCCTCCAC